>CM074751.1:337801-361943 GCA_037367245.1 Phrynocephalus guinanensis
TAACATTGTAATAGAATGCACAACTTAAAAGTGGTGATCAAAGAGTTGCTTTTGCAAAAAAATAAAAAAATAAAAAAATAAAAAATAAATAAATTTAAATTAATTTTCCTCTTCACATTTTCAAGTCAAAACAACGGTCTGTTACCATAAGAACAAAATACTTTCCTTTTAAGCTCTATGCTTTGAAATAAACCTCGACCCGACTGGTTCGGCAGTCACGGGTGCACTTGCTCCGCGTTCCAACTCCCCGAGAGGCCAGGCGTTCCCTTACCCGAAACCGGGCCTTTTCGGTGGCTGCCCCATCCATATGGAACAGCGAGGTGCGCTCTGCAGAGTCCCTGCTGGCCTTTCATAAAGCGGTGAAAACTATTCTATTCCGTGAGGCCTTTGGTGACCTAGCTTAGCCTCTTGGTTTTTTTTTTTTTTTGCCGCCATCGACCATCGACCATAGGTCATTGTCCATTACATCAGGACTTGTTGGAGTAGCAGTACGGTTTAGAATTAAGGGTGCTCCCCTGCTGCTGTTCCTTGTTTCTTTTTTTTTTTATCCTATTTCTTTTTATCCTATTTATATTGATATGTTGATTTATTTGTCTTGTTTTATTGTATTGTATTCTGTATCTGCTGACTTGTCCAGCCGCTGTTAGCCGCCCAGAGTTCCCGCTGGGAAGATGGGCGGGATATAAGTCTAATAATAAATAAAATAAATAAATAAATACCTATGGGATAACTTCTAATATTTAACCCAGATTTAAATCTTAAACAGACTCAATTGTGCATTTAAGCCTTTCTGCAAGTGTGGGCAACATTTTCCAACCAGGACTCACAATCCCTTCATGAAAAACTATCAGGTCCCATATTCCAGCTGAACCAATGGCAGGTTTTCTCACCTGTGCCGTGCTGAAGACAGCCGGTTTCTCTCCCTGAGTGCACATGCAGGAGATTGCCCTGCTGTTCTTGTAATACTCTTGCCATTGCCTTGGCCTGCATCCCACGCCTACAGTAATGATCATTTGAAGAAAATCAGGATTATGACCATTTGAAGCTGTCCTGTGAAGAGCAGGACACTCATTTGGGGATTCGCTTTGGCCTGCTTAAGTCAGAAAAGCTCTCCAGAGGAGATAGTTCCTAAGGGTAGGATAGTTTGGCTCCTAGATCATCATGTTGCGAAGTGTCTTAACAAATGAGGTAAATACAAAATGACAAGGGACCCTGATTTGCATGTTGACACAGAAGCCTTTCCCAGCACTCTCCATCTGTTCCATTAGAGAGCCCTGAGTGGACAGACGCCAAGGATAATCCCTCTCTTATGGAAAAAAAAAAGAACAACATGTTGCAATATGACCCCTAGATAAGCTTTCCAAACACCACATTTTAAGTTTAGGAAACATCTAGATGGAGAGCGGACCTAGCTATAGGGGTGTCTTCATTGAATGAGATCCAGATCTTTAAAAAAAAAGAAACTACTTTTTCTTGAAACACAATTTTTGGGAGACAACATGGTCAAATTCTTTACAGATTGCAGAGGTGGAAAATCACCAGACAGGCACCCTCCATAACTATAGGAAGGCATATCCCATAGCAGGTTTTGCTTGTATTTTCTTGATTGTCTGTGACACTTCTTCTGGAAAAATGGAAACAAACTTTTTTGTTGAGTAGTGATTGTATATACAGTGACCCCCCCCCCACCAATCGCAGGGGTTAGGGACCCAAACTGACCCGCGATAATTGAAAATCTGCAATATGTGGATGCCAGTCGGGTCAGGCCTGGGGTGCCTAGCTGGGAGATCTTGTACTTACCCCTAGCCTGGCGCTGCCCTGAACGGGCCTGCAAGGGCCTTTCCCAGGCCTTCTGGAGGCCCCCAAAGGGCCTCCCTGCTAACAAGAAGTGACTTCAAGTAAACTGGAAGTGACTTCCGGATCACTGAAAATCATTTCTGAGACTCATAAATGATTTTTAGCAACCCAGAAGTCACTTCCTTTTGGGGCCTCCAGAAGACCTTGGAAGGCCCTCGTAGGCCCGTTTGGGGCAGTGCCAGTCCTGGGGTAAGTAAGGGAGGCCTGAAACAAGCCTTTCCCCCCCTTACCCCCAGGGGCCTTTTTTCATATACTGAGGTCCCACAATATAGCAGGACTGCAGTATATGAACCGTGAATGGGCGGGGAGCGGGACTATACAACATATGTAGGACACTTGATTTCTATAATGGTGATAAGAGATGAGGATGGGTCAGAGGAAGAGAACATATCATAGATGCATAATGTTTTCTATCTGATGCATGGTTGCCAGCATCGCCAGCTAAAAAGGATTCAAAACGAAAGTCCTGTGTCCTAGATCTTGGAGATCCACGAGTCTTACTATAACAATGCGCTAGATCAGCATTGGGCTACAAATCTCAGAAGCCTCTACCCATAGCTGTGTTGGCTAGGATTTCTGGGAGTTGTAGTCCAAGAACATCTTGGGGCACAAGACTTGGAACCATTGGCCTAGATGGACCAGTGGCTTGTTGGTTGTCTGATTCATTGATTGGTGGAATACTTTTCCAGCTTTTCCTCCAAGGAGCTTATGGAAATACACAATGTCCTTGTTAATGTTATTCTCACAAGTCTGTGAAGTATTTTGGGAGATAATGGCATACACTGCACATATTACCATGCTCAAAGGCTTGCAGTCTATTTATTAATGATCTTAAACCTCAGAGAAGCTCTCCAGGAAACATGGTTGATAACCAGAATTCTAAAGAAGTCTGTCCAATCTAAATTCTAGCCCCACACATTTCTCTGAGCAGGACTGAAAGTTTTGGACTCTAACCTTTCTCTTCTAATCATCTGCACCCTAAAAAATCATCATCATATATTCCAAATGAGCTCATTCCCAGTCCTGGCTGGGCAACCAATGTACATTCTGATTTGTTTGACCCAAACAATGGCGGACCTTAAAGCAAAATTTGTGAAATACTTAATGGATTTCACTAAAAAACTTTTTACTGCTTTTACCCCGTTTTTAAAACCAATACTCACAGATAACCTCACAGAAAACCAGGGAGGCACCAGAGGCTACAATAACATATTCTTCTAAGGACACCTTTCTTGCTCTTTTGGGGAAAATAGTGACCTTCCAAATTACTCCACAGTAGGTATTTGGTCCTTCCAAAACTACACAAAAACAAACAAAAAACATCCAGCTTATGTATCCAGGATATGGTGCTTCTGTATCTATGATTCAAAACACAAGGAAATGGCGCAGTATTAGTGCACAATGTTGTGCTTGTGTTGCCAGCAGAAAAAAGGATGCCAAACATGAATGTTGACAACACTAATGGCAGCAGCCAAGATGGTCTACTCTAGAGGATGACCTCTTCTGTTCACTACCCTTCACAAAATGATGCTAAGCAGGGGAGAAACTCAGAACCAGGCTCCCTTTTTTCTCACTCTCACACAAAACAATTCTTAGGGACACTTTTCAACTGACCTGAAGCCCACTTTAAAAGTTATATTATTTTTGTCTGGGCTGCTCTCATTTTTACAACTGCCTTACAGAATGTTGATTTGCCCTCCCAGCAGAAAGTAATCCCTTCACCTGTTATTTAGTTCTTATTTGATGGAGCCAACGCTGAAGTGCTAAATACTGTACTATGAAATGTCCCAGTGCAGTACTAAAACTTTCTAGTATTAATGTGGTGGATATAGAATCAGTAGAGGGAGCTGCTGTTCCATTAAAGATGAGTTTGTTGGGTAGATTTTTCAGCTTGAATGACCACACATTGAACTGAATACTGATGTGAATCTCAGGAGTGAAATAAAAGGGCAGTGTTCTAACATTGTGCAAGAGAGGAGGGAGACAACCACAAAGGAACAAAAAGTTTTGCACCTGAAAGGAATCGTGGTTCTTATTCATAATTGCTGAGTTTAAATCAATATTCCAAGGTTGGTGGGGGGAGTACTACCAGTAATCTGATTGCTTTAATATGCTTTTTGGCATGAGCAATTCATGTTCATAACTTTGGTGAAACTTGGATTTTGCTCAATGGGAAGCGTCTTCCTGGACATCACATAGTAACATGACGTAACTAATTTATTTTGCCTGAGTTAATAATGCTGTGCATGCAACTGCATGGTCTTTTAAAAATAAGGAAATGGCTCTGAAGTTATTTGACATATGCCTCAGTGAACAGCTGGGAAAGCCCTGGTGGGAACAGACTGCCTAGGAAAGAGTGTGTCTAAAGTTTGCTACAAAATGCAACACACAAATATCTGATCACAACTACCTCCCAATAACTTGGTGCTGTGTGGAAATTGATTTTTGATTTGTTTATTTGTATGTATGCACTGTCCTCTCACATGCAGAGTCGCCTTTTAAATCAAGATTGCATTTACTGCTGGCTGAGACACTGTGCCTGATAACTGGACCATTCATGAGGAATGATGATTGCTTTTGCAGCACTGCATACAAAAACTGGCAGTAAATTGTGTCCCTCCCTCATCCAGCAATCTGCTGTGATCCATTTCCAGCAGATCATTGTGCAAAAAAAAAAAACACCTGTTCCTGCATCCAGATCTTGCCATTGAATCAGAAATAATACAGAGAGGGTCAGCATACCTTGTACTGTACTAGAAGTGGGAAATAACAAATAATGACAGCTGGGCAGAAAATGTATGAATGAACTTGCTGTGTATTGCATTTGTCTTGATAAAGCTGTACCTGCTGGGCTGATTACTCTTATATTTAATTCCCTGTTGGAGGCTAAACTGCATATGTTTATTCTTTGTGACCACTTTCATATGAACTCTAAAGCTAAAGCATCTGAGGTGTGCCATATTTTCTCACAGAACACAGTACTGTCACTTTGTGTTGCTGTCAGCATGATAAAGTGCCTTTTAATTTTTTTTAGAAATTTCTTCTTTAAAAAATCCAAAATGAATCCTGTCTTTTCCCAAGATTCTTTCAGAATACAAACATTCAGCAATGACCAGTAAAAGCACTTGGAACTCAAATGCATAACATTATTTGGGTCAGAAAACACTAGCGAGTCAGCTAGTCCAACATGAAACAGAATTCCTGACACCACACATTTGTCAGATCAGCTGACATGAAGACAGCAGCCTGTGTAATTATGAAAATCAGCTTCTCCAAAAAGAAAAGGAGGCAAATGGAGAAATTTGCCTTCTCCACGATATCAGTAAGGTGCTTTGGCAGTTGAGGATGGCGTGTCACTCACCACTGAGGAGGGCAACATTTAAAGAAGTGTGTATTACCAGTGCTTTAAAATATTGCCATTTTTTTTCTTTTTGGCATTTAATTTAGATATTAGTGGAGAATAGCACCATTTAGAGGGATGGAAAACAGAAACTACTGCCTATCAATCATAAAAGGACCTGGCATTGACAACCATGGTCACTTGCTGTTTTCAATTGCATCTCTGTGTGCATGATGACTGCAAGGGGGGGTATTCATCAAGGCAAATGGGACACTGCCCATTCGAAGGCACTGACTAGTTTCAGCCATCTCTCTCTTGCCTATTTCCTTACCAGAGGCAAAGGGCCTCTTTGTGTGTAAAGTATGAGCTTCCATGTATGTCTGTGTGCACAGATCCTCTTTACTATCTAATGATACACACTGGTATATCTAATTAACCAACATTTCAGATTAACCCAGATCAATGGGTACAGCTATTTCCCCATATGACTCTGGCTGATATAGGGAGGGGAAGAGATTCATTTTAGATTGTTTCTGAATAAGTTATCAAACTTTGGAAAGTTCCTCTGTATCTAGGATGAAAAATTCAAACACAAAAGAACGCAACACTGGACAGTTTTCTCATCCTAGCTTTGATAAATGATGATGATGGAATACATCATTGACAAATACCTATGCATACCTATGCATATGGGGAGTGGATGTAGAAGGTCCTCGCATGGGAGGTCACTGCTCCTGTTTTTGTAAAGGCAAGGGCCTCTAGCATGATTAATCAAACATAGCAACACCCTGTGGCATCTACAGAAGAAAAGCCAAACACCTCTCATTCAACTGGGCCACTGCAAGGAAAATATCTACAAGGAAAAAATATTCACAAAATGCCTGCACATTTCTTTTTAAAAAAATACTATTTAAATCAAGAAAATCAGTAAATATAAACCATAATATGCAGCAGAATATGACACCCAATCCCATTCACAAAGTAAACCAATAGCCTACTGAACATTCTCTCTCTGTATTAAGGTACTTTCAGAGGCCATAGAACCAGGGTTGGGATGGCAAAATGCAATGGATTCCATTAGCTATATCATGCAAAACAGCCCCCTTCCAGAGGCTGCCTCCGTTCCCTGATTTGAGGAAACATCTTGAGAGTTGGATACATGGCCAAACTTAGATTTCAGTCCATTCCTATCTAGGAACCCACTCTCTAATGCTTATATCTGAATCAACACTTTCAGTGATGCATATTGCAATCCATTTCATGCACTTTATGCATTTCTTAATCTTCATTCTTCAGCCAACTCATTTGATCTACAGTCAAATGCTCTTTCCAGCATTGGCTATAATCCTTTCCACCATTTGAGCAATTTGCAGGTTCACCATGCAGCAATTCGTCTTTAAATTACTCCTCTGAGACAGAAAACACCCCATCTTTAAAACACACAAGCAGTAGCCTTTCAGGCGAACTGAATGAGCAATATCCGTCAGATAAGGCACACCGTCAGATCTTTGAAATACTGATTTCCTCTGTTTCCACTGTGTCAGAAATGACATCCCCTCCTTCTCTGTAGGCCCACCTTATACGGCTATATGTACTTACACTGCCAATCTCATTCTCCCATTGTTTCCTCTGCATTTTACCACGGTTAGCGCTCTTCAGGAAATAATCACAGCAAAGGTCTGCTGTGTTCATTTAAAGCTTGCTTTGGAGCCTCTGCATATAAGATGTTACTGACTGAAATGAGTTTTAGGCTATCAGCGTGAATACTCACAGGTGGCCCAGGTGGTCCAGCTTTTCCAGGATGTCCAGGCTTCCCACGGCGTCCCTGGGTATAAACAGAGAAATGAACAATCACTCGGATAATCCATAAACATGACAGCAGGACTTACTGTATATGGAATAGAGCGGTCCTTTCTTTTGGTACAGCACAAATATCTGCAGAAGAAGAATATCTAGTAGCTTGATCTAATGCCCCAGTTTTAGATCCTGCCATGTCAACAAAACTGCTTTAGTTACAACATGAACAAACCACATTGCATATGTTATGTACTGCCCATGTATGTGTTTTCCATAATGCCTTCAGACCCATCCTAACACACATACAAACTGTCTGTTGGTTTATTTCCCCCAAGCTAGACCAAGGTGTGTCTCTTCCCCCCCCCATCTGTGATAAAAGGAGAGATCATGCATATATATGCCTCACTCATCCTCTACTTCCTCCTTTATGTCCCTTGCCTCCTGCCCCAACCCCAAGGTGAGTCTCCTGTCTTCTCTGGTACTTTCATTGGCTGCCTAGTGATTATCTTTCAGTACACCACATGGACAGCACAAGGTGGCGAAGCTGTCTCTCCTTGTGAAACCTGTTGCTATAAACATTGGGACCAGAGACAAGGCTGGGGGAAACAGGGATATTGGAAATAACATTATATCAGTGCAAGACGTCAATCTCTTTGGTACTCCAGTTAAAACCTGCAAAGCCTCCTTTACATCAGCCTTTGGGTTAACAATGTTTCTAGGCTAAAATCCCTTCCCAACATGGTACAGTTAATGTATTCTCAAAGGCTTTCATGGCTGGGATCTGATAGCTGTTGTGAGTTTTTCGGGCTGTTTGTCCATGTTCTGGAAGTTTTTCTTCCTGATGTTTTGCCACACTCTGTGGCTGGCGTCTTCAGAGGGCAAGGAGCTCAGGGAACTAGGAGTTCTCTCTGTGCTCTGGGGTATAGAGTGAGTGAGACTGTGTAATTTTAAAGTTGTGGGAAAGAGGAAACTTGTCCTATGCAGAATAGGTGTTAGTCATTGTATTGTGATGGAGGGATTAAGAAGTTTCACTGCAGTGGCAGCCATCCTTCTCTGTAGTTGATTGGTGTTGTTAGCTGTTCTACTATGTGAACTGATCAATGGTGCTTGTGGCTGGGTGGGAATCATTGAACTTTGATATTTTGCAGGCTGTAGTTTTCAGTGCTAGAATCCAGGCTTTGTTGCTTTTTAGACTTCTTTTTTGTTGAAACTGTGCCTATGTTTGTGGCTTTCAATGGCTTCCCTGTGTAGTCTGACACAGTAATTAAAGGTGCTGTTAAAGTTTTCTTTGGATTTGCTGCAAGACGTGGGACCTTCGATATCTTATGATGAGCCTAGTTTAGCATGCAGAGAGCTGCAGTGGTGTGACAGGACTAGAGCAGGAATGCCCCCAAGGTGGATGCAATTAAGCTTTCCTCTTGTCCTAAAGTTTATTTTAGTTTTGGGGAGGAACACCTTGACCAATTCAGAATTGTCATTTTAGAAGAAGTAGCCATGTTAGCTATCAAGAAAAAACAAAATTAAAAATTAAAAAGACAAAAAGGGTGCCACACAGTTTTTGTCTTTTTCATTTTTCCTTTGTGATTGCCTGATGCACTTATCCAGATAATATGCTTTCCTCTCATCATATCTACTTCACAGCCTCTGATTATCTGTGCTTCTACTCTGAATACTTGTTGTTTGGCTTAGTGAAATCCCTCTCAGCTGTTTGACTAGGTAGCACAGTGAGACCCTCATTGCCTGAAATTAATCCAGGAAGCAAAACAAAGATGGGAATAAAAAGATTTGCAGAAAGTTCAGTGGGAAAATATTTTGGAAAGCTTTTATTTAGTTCCTTTCAATGGCCCTTAACTTTCAAAGCCTTCACAGGCAAATCTCTGCTCAAACTCTTTGCAGGTTCAAATTCACCCATCCGATAACAGACACCCTGATACTTAGAATATAACAAAAGGAGTAACTTTATTTCACCACAATTTTAATTAGCAGTTCTTTTAAATATTCTTCTAGTAAGAAAGGAATTCTGATAGGCTTCCTATCACAATGCAGAAAATTCAGATAAATTGCATAACATGCAGAGAAAGAATCTATGATATAGAACTACAATACAACTGTCACCCTAAGTCATATAAAATAGGCTGTTTGTAATAGATTTACAAATACTGTGCGCTCATTTGCTAGCCTGGTTTTCAGCTATGTTGTAAGCGAAGTGAATTATGTGCTTCCTACTTATTGATCTCCATTACTTAAGTCATTTGTCACCTGCTGAGATTTCCAGTCAGCTAAACCTTGATTCCAAGAGCTAAGCAGTTCTATGGGAATGTAAGACTGGAAAAGAGGAGATTAATTTTGTTTCAGAAGCTATGTGTCCTTGTGATATTGCTTTTAAATTCATGCATTTCACCTATGGCTATATATTTTAAATCAATGATAGTTGTTGACTTTAACTAACAGCTTTTAAAGTGTTTTTTTTTTTAAATTATTATGTTCAGACATATGAAGGCTTGCACTTTAAGATCAAACTGATAAAGATGAATAAATGATCTTTCTTAAAAAGCTACTTTTTATTCTACAACAAGAGATCGTGGCTATTTTGAATTTATATGGCTCTAAACCATGATGTTGTAACATATTCAAACCAGTCTTCCAGTCATCATAACAGAGGATGGCAAGCGTGACATATCCAAAAGAGCCTGGACCTAAATCCAGTCTCTTAATTCTAACTAGAATAGGCCCCCTGAAACAAATAAAAATATGTATTACTTGAGACCAGGAGTGCACGAATACACCCCCCTAGTGTCATTAGTTTTGTGAATGTGGTGGATCCTCAGTGTGTAGGCAACATTTGATCACTCCTTTGATCTAACCCAGCCAAGGCCTGCCCAAGAGATTGCGCCACCCTTCCCACATTTCTCACACCCTCTTCTCCATCCTAGGTGCAATGAAGACTCGTTGTAGCTGTCAAAAAGGGGTCGGTGGGTTGGAGGAAATGCTAGAATCCAACCAGATGAGTAAGGAGTGTAGCATCCTCCTTTGGCCACGCTTGGAGGCCAAATGGCTGCTCAGTCCTATGAATGGGGACTATATAGGATCCCAGGGCTCATCAACTGGGGTTTCCAGGAGAAATATTGGATTTCATTGGGCTCCAAGGGTCAATCACCTTCTGTTTTGATGGTTCCTTCTTTTGCTTCAGCAACTCGCTCCTCGTTTCCCTATGCCCCACCCACATTCCTGCATTTCTGATTCCGAGAATACCACAGCAAACGTGAATGCTCTGTAGGGACACACAAACTGACTGGATCAGCAGCTGATCCAGAACTTCCCAAATATCCCTGCTCAGCTTTCTTTAAACACTTTTCACCAAAGCCAGTGCAAATCCCTAGTTGTAACTAGGAGGTTCTACTCATTTTCTAGCACGTGATTGAAGTCTCGGTTATTAGCCAAGTGATTATTTTCTTCCATTAAATAACTGTAGTAGAGAGCTTGTTCCCTCTTTATTTTGATGTATATGTCTTCTTTTATATTTTCCATACCAACAACCATTTCGGAAATTATTTAGAAAATACATACATACATACATACATACATACATACATACATACATACATACATACATACATATTAGCTAAAACTGTATAGAAGGCAGATGTTAATGAAACCAATGAATGAAATCACAGCCAGACACCTACTGGTGATTTATGTATAAGCTGCAGAACTGGTTGCCATTTATTAATGGGACGCCTGTTGCATTCCTTGTTATGAGCCATTCACATGACCAGGAAGGCAACTAGAGCCTTGTGGCACAGTGGTTAAACTGCTGTACTGCAGCCAAACTGCACACAACAACCCTGAGTTCATTCCCAGGTAGCTGGGTCAAGGCTGACTCAGCATTCTTTCCTTCTGAATTTGGTAAAATGAGTACCCAGAGTCATGGGGTGGGGGGAATGTATAGCTTGTGTAATTTATTTATTTATTTATTTATTGTACTTATATCCCACCCATCTTCCAAAGTGGAACTCTGGGCAGCTAACAAAATTAGGAATTATAATTAATTATAAACCACACAGAAAGTGCTTTAAGTGGTCTTGGGCAGTATATAAACACTTGGCTTTTGCTTTTCTATCATGCAATCCTACCTATGTATGCTTAAAATGGTTACCAGGATTTTTGCCTATTTTATATTAGGGGGATTTGCAAACACTGTGTGTGTTAGGTAAACTGAATGTAAACAGACACATTAAAGTTTACAGAAGAGTGTAAAAATGTTCATATAGTTAGGTTTTTTAACAGTGATTCACAAAATAGTGGAAAATAAGTTGATGGTTAGAAAACTAGAAACCCATTGAAAGTAGAAATGACACATTTATCCTTCCCTTACCTATATGCCTTTGTTTGGATTTTAAAAAAAATAAGTGTGGGCTACAATGTGCACATAAAATCTCAGATGGTTATGTATCCTTGTTGACTTTAGAAGTGAATGCAGAGAACGATGGGTCTTGCTACCACCCACTACATTGAACAGGGGTGCCGTTGTGTACAATGGATCTTCATGTACATGTCAGATTAGGCTGCTCGAGATTTCATTTTCCAGCTCACTTATTAAATAAACTTGTTTAAAATGTATGCTTAATTAATAAGTGGGGTGGAAAGCCTGGGTTCAGATCTTGAACTATGTAAAGGAAAAGAACAGCTTAACAGTGTAAATATTTTGCTTGAGTCCCAAATAATTTTAAAAGAGATTACCTTTGAAAGGGACTTTCTGGTTCGTTAAAACTAAATGACACACACACACACATCCTCTCAATTTTCTGTTCATGTCTGCCTGTACAGGTATGTGCATATCAGCATGGAACCAGCTTGATACTAATCCACCCCCCCCAAATGGTATCAACATATTAATAATAAAGTAGGTGGATTGCGGCATACACGGCCATATGGTGATAGAAAAATTAAAATGTCTTCCAGATGAAGAATCTGAAAAGCTGTGAACAAAAAGAAAATCATTCCCTCCTCTCATCTGGTCCAGCTTCCTGTATCTCACAGTGGCCCCACCAGATGCGTTTGGGAGCACACAGGACTAGATCTCTGTCTCCTGATACCATTCCCCTGCATCTGGCTCTTGAAGTACCCTGGTTTTAAGCCTGGAGATTACACATCTCCCTCATGGTTTGTAACCTGTGATGGACTTTTTCCTCCAGGAATCTGTCCAATCCCCTTTTGAAGGCATCCAGGCCAGATGCCATAACCACCTCCTGTGGCAGGGAGTTCCACAGACTTACAACGTGCTGGGTGAAAAAATATTTTCTTTTTTCTGTTCTTACTCTCCCAGCCCACAATTTGAGTGTATGTCCCCTAGTTTTGAGAGTCCTGGAGCTGGGAATAGCAGTTTGTCTGTATTGCTAGCCCTACTAACACCCCCTGCTTTGCATAGAAAAGGGGCACACTATCATTTCCCGACTATTTTCACTTTAATGAAAACCTAACAATCTGAAGAGAGGAGGAACCATATAATCCAGAATCAGGAAGAAAGGTGAGGTGTGGCTCATGCTGAGAGGCCACCCAGATGCATCAACCTTTCACTCTCCAGCCTGCTTGGTTGATATGATTAAAGGATCAATGAGGGATGGCTAAAAGGCTCCTTGTGTGTGGTTTCCATCCCCAAACTCGGTGGCTTAATAGGACTACCAAAGAGAATCACTCTCCATTCCAGGTTTCTTTGGGCGCTTTTACACGACCCCTAAGATCCGCTGGTCTTAAATTTGGACCAGAAATCTTACGGGTTTGTCGCTCTTCGTGCGTCCCCACCCCTCCGCACTTCCTGGCTGCTGGCTGCGTGAGGGGAGGGAGGAAAAAAAAGGGACAAAAGAATAAAGGCTTACCTCCCGGTGCCGGTGGAAGCTGCCGGGAGCCCCGTCACTTCCTGGTTCCTTCTCTTAAAGGGGCGGGAGGCAAAAAACAACAACAAAAAGAAGCGAGGAGAGTCCGGCAGATCTGCATCAAGATTTTTCACCCTTGGAGAGCAGGTACATGAAAAGTGCGCTGGGACCTGCTTAGGTGGGCATGGTCGCACTTAATTTTCAGTAAACTCCGGAGCTGGTGGGTAAACAATTTTAAGCTCCGGAGCTGGGAGCCATTTGCGGCGGAGTTTAGGGGCCGTGTATAAATGCCCTATGAAAATGGTTCTTCCACTTTTAGGATACCCTGTGTTGCAATACTCTCCCAGTGTAAAAAGGCCCTTTTGGTCTTCTGTAAGGTGTTATTCCATAATGGGGAGTGAGATTGCATACGAAATACTGCCTGTTTGTAATGTGTCCTACAAGCCTGCAATATGTTGTGTGTCTTAACATGCTTTCATTCCCCTCCATACTCACCCTGTATGAAGTTACTATGCAGCAGGGTGATTCTCGTAACTAAGGCAAAAAAAAAAAAAATCTGCATATTAACCCTCGGTGGATCAACCAGCTGAGGAAAAAGGATAGCCTATTTCTCTTAAGTGGTGCTATGGATCTGTCAAGCAAAAATGGCCATTTATCTAATGGCATGAGGGAAAGAGTAGTGCAAATGAACATCATAATGATGTCACCTGGGCTGCAACTACATGTACCAGACACTGAGAAGGGGCGGATTTGGTCAGTACGCACGAGACAAGCTATGAAAGCCATGCCTTCAAAAGGGGATTGGACAGTTTCCTGGAGGAAAAGTCCATCACAGGTTACAAACCATGAGGGAGATGTGTAATGTCCACTCAAGGGCCAGATGCAGGGGAGTGCTATCAGGAGACAGATATCTAGTCTCATATGCTCCCAGACGCATCTGGTGGGGCCGCTGTGAGATACAGGAAGCTGGACTAGATGGGCCTTTGGCCTGATCCCGCATGGCTCTTCTTATGTTCTTATGTTCTTATGTTCCTATTCCACACCTATTCTCTCCTTCCAAGTCATTCAGCATTCTGTGGCTACTGAGTATTTTCAGTCTCCATGGCCTTTTTAGGGAGGGGAAACTCTTTCCCCTTAACATGCATTGTTTTGTACTGTTGTGGATCACAGGGTTGTCTAATATGTCTCTGTCAAGCTGGAACGTGCTGTTTGGGCAAAATAAAAACAATATCCAGTGGGGCATGGATCCAGAAAAAAGTTATTTTTCCTTCTATAAGACACTGCCATGTACAAGATGCCCCCCACTTGTCAAATCCAGAATTAACAAAGTTAACAAATCCTGCTGGAAAGGAAGGAAAACGGGTGTAGGGGGTGGACAGGGAGGAGAACCCAAACTGACGGCAGGTAAAGAGCTGGGCAGAGTCCCTGCCCAGTGAGGTTTCCTTTCCTTTCCAGCAGCTCCTTCACTGCTGTCATTTTGGGTTCTTCTCCACTCCCCCACCCCCGCTGAGGCTTCCCTTCCTTTCTGGCAGCCCTTGGTCACTATCTCACCAGAGGGAAGATCTGGATATTGTAAAATGCTGGCTTTTCTTCTTTCTTGGTCATGTAATTGAAATGTGGGTTCAAGGCAGTTAAAAAAATATGTGGGTTCAAGGAAGTTTTTTTTTTTTAAAAGTGCCGGCCAGTCCCAGGACGAGCTGGTCGGCGCTAGGGAAAAAAACATTTTTAAAAGGCGCTGACAGCCCAAAGGCCAGCTGGTCAGCACTGGGGGGGGGGTTTAAAATAAAATAAAATAAAGCACCAGCCAGCCCCAGGATGAGCTGGTCAGCGCTAGGGGGGGGAGCAGAAAACCAGATCATATGCGAGCTCCTACTGGACTTCTGGCTCGCATTTTTTACCAGAGCAAAAAATTCCCAACTTCTCTGGTAGGTCTTGGAAAACTCGCTAAAGGGGCATAACCATTTTTTAAAATTCTGGTGGCTGTGGGGACAAGATTTTTGGAAACGCTTTATCTTGAAATTTAATCAGCATTTTAAAGGATATGTAATAGAGCCCCTTGACTGCCCTCTGCCATTCCAAAATATCTCTCTGCTTTGCTTTTGCAGTGATCGGAGCCTGTCTTTTCAGCAGGGAAAGGCACTACTTAACGGGCTACTCGGGGTGCAGGAAAACCAAAACTGACAGCAGTGTAAAGAGCTGCCGGAAAGGTTTCCAAGGACCTGCCATTCCAAGTAAGGGGGCAGGATGATCTGAAGAAGTGGATAGCTACATCACATAGCATTCAGGTTTACTGGTAGAACTGGATCTAACCCTAATGCTTGGACAGGGAAATTGCCTCTGTAATCAATTAATACAGTTGTGGCCTTTTTACTTCCAGTTTGTGTGTGTAGTGTGTTTATTACAAGGATCAGCAGACAGGGCCTGTTCAGCCTTTGGCCCACAAAAATATAATATAATCTTAGAACTGCAGAGCTGGAGGGGATCATCAAGTCCAGCTCCTGGCATGGAGGCAGAGTGGGGAATTGAACTGCCCACCTCTGGCTGCGTAGTCAGATGCCCATAAAGTATTAACTTGAATTAGAGATGATTGCTGAAATTAGGCACTTTTTTGGGAAGAATGGGTCAACATACTGTGGATGATATATAGAATATACATAGTGAGCCAAATCTATCCTTAATTGCATAGTATTGAAGAAGAGCTAAATAGCGAGCTTGAATAGATTGTTGAGAAAGCTATGTTTGTATTAAAATAGATGTAAGTAAAGTTAGGGCGTTTATACACGACCCTTAAGATCTGCTACAAATGGCTCCCAGCTCCGGAGCTTAAAAATGTTTCCTCACCAGCTCCGGAGCTAACAGAAAATTAAGTGCGACCACACCCACTTTAGCGCGTCCCAGCACACTTTTCTTGTACCTGCTCTGGGACAGTGAAAAATTTTGATGCGGAGAGTGCCGGACTCTCCTCGCTTCTTTTTGTTGGTTTTTTTTTTTGCCTCCCGCCCCTTTAAGAGGAACCAGGAAATAACCGGCCCTCGGAGCAACTTCCACCGGCACCGGAGGTAAGGCTTTATTCTTTTGTCCCTTTTTAAGGCTTTTTTTTTCCCTCCTTCCCCTCATGCAGACAGAAGCAAGGAAGTGCGGAGTGGTGGGGAGGAAGGAAGAGCGACAAACCCTCAAGATCTCTGGTCCGAATTTAAGGGACCAGCAGATCTTAGGGGTCATGTAAAAGGCCCTTAGATAGAATAGGGATAAGATAATAAGGAAACTAAGTATGAAAGTATGTTAATTTAAGCTGGGAAATGAGATATAAATTATACTGGGCTCAAATGTAGGGACAAACTGTGATTGAATCAGTAACACAACAGGAGACAATAATATATTTGTTCTATGTAATTTAGTGTAGAAAATAAATAAAATAAAAAACCTAACAACTGAACAATCTAGTAGTTCTTGTCTCCCCACCCACCCCAAACTATTGCAGTTTCTGGGTTATTCTGATGCTAATCGAGAGGATCCCATGAAGCTCAGCAGCGGCTTGTGTGGGTGTATATATGGGTGTGCTTATAAATGGGGAAAAGATCAACAACACCAGTGCACTATATGTATGTGTTGAAGCGCTGTCTTCCAAAGCAAAGCTACCATTGGGCTCAGAGAAATAATAATTGATTCTCTGGCTTTTTTTTTTGGAGTAGATGGGCATTGAACCAGAAGAGCCCTTTTGATTAACAGGGTCCTATTAAATGGATTCTGTAAAATCCCATGTCTTCTGGCAGCGTGAACACTTGTAAAAATGTTCAAATCATTTTGGGTTGATTTGAGCTCATACGTTCTCAGGTTCATTTCAACTATGTCTAAATGAATCTGAACAGCTGTAATGTGGCTTGAAGGTCCTTGCAGTAATACATTCACATGGCTTGGACTTCAAATAAAGAGGAGTGCCTTTTCATCTGTGTTGGTTCCCACTAAAAATGCAAAGGAGGAGTTATTTCATTAGTCTCCTAAATGGGTTTTCATGTTCATTTTTCTTGGAATTAGCTCTAAATAGGAAAGCGGAAATTAATTACTGGAAATGGCATGACAAAAAATATGAAAGAGGCAAGATAATATTCTTGTTCAGCACTGAAACTGATTTAATGGTAATTATACCATGAAGCCAAATATAAAAATATTAACAGGTAATGCAGATACGGGGATGAGGGGTTGGTCATACATTTTAAATACCCTAGTTTTACTAAAGTTTTTTGCCCATTTTTATAATAGAATGGATTTGCTGTTGTTTGCTCATATTACAGACTCTCTGAAAAGAATAGCCAATATTTTCCTCCCAGTTTTCCTCCAGGACAAAGCAAGGAAGCACCCATTATTTTGATCAGTGGATGGAAATATGAGGAGGTTTATCAATATCTAAGGTTTAAACATGAAACTCTTTACATACCATTCAATCTACAATAACTGAATACCTGCTTTAAAAGCTTGAGAAGTATTGATAGGGCAAGGTCATGGAAAAACGCACAGAGGCTGAAGATTTATATTATAAAAATCTATTCCTATGTGTGAGAGGGTAGGCAATCTATCTGGGGCAAGGGTCACTCTTCACACTTTCCATAATTCCTTCTGAGTGCTGGTCAAAACTAGAGACACTGGTGCCATCCTTCACCAGGATGAGACTCGAGGCCTTACCAGTGGCTGCACAGGAGTGGAGGAAGAAGGGATAGTAAAAAGGGAGAAGAGCCTGAATTAAGGTAGGAGGAGAGCAGGGAAGAAGTGGAGGAAGTGTGGAGCGATGTTCTGGAGTAGCCTGAAGACCCAAGGTGCCAAAAGGTACTTTCCTCTTATGGTCATACTGACCTTGACCTAGGACGTCCTTTGCCTAATAATTTTGCTATGGCTGGACATGAGGCTTTCAAAACCTGGCAGAAGATGGGCCAAGCAGCACATCCTTCACCCCTTTCTCTTTGTCTTATTGGAGAATATGTGTTTGGGTGAGGGAACTGTGGTCTTCCAGAACTTTCTAAACCCCATTCCACAACCATCCCATACTGTCTGGAACTGGTGGGTATCCCAGACTCTTCAGTCCAGTTACAGAAGGATAACCAAACCAAAAGAACAGAAAACAAAATTTGAACTTGATCCATAGACTATTGGCCGCAGCATGACTTGGTTACCATTGAAATGGAAGGCCACTGAAAATATGATTCAGATCCTCTGTTGCGGCAGTACATTTATGTGATTTAGTCAAGTAGTGATACTTAAAAGCAGAACCAAATAGAAAAGTGTATAGGAAATAACCATATGCACAAGGAGACATAAATCAGAGGTATTTGCATACATTTCCACGGACATGTGAGCAAGTCTCAGAGGAAGCAACCAGAATACTATGCAAGTCTGGAAATTATGCAATCCAAAAATTTAAAGAGACGTGCAACAGAGAATTCCTAATGCTACCATATTCCTCTGATGGATATTCCCCACAGTAATTGTTTTTGTTTCCACATAAAGAGAGACATGACGCAAGTTCGGCCTTGTCGCCTTCCTTTTTTGAGGGCTACTGTCCATGCATAAGGGGAAACCACCCCTTCCACTTTTTACAGCGTCACGGACTTCAAATGTATACAGGGAGCCAGCAAATATATCGCCTCTATGAGGCAGAGGGGCTTGTGTGCTTAATGGAACTGAGAGTTATGCTGGTGGTAGCATGAATCGCTACCAGAAGAGTCTCCCAAGCCAGACAGATCTCAGTGGAGAGACCAGACTAAAGGTGTCCACCCCCAAAGTGTCTGATCCAGAGTGGGCGACTTCAAACAGTGTCTGATCCAGAATGGATGGCTGACATAAATGGCCAGTAATAGCCAGAAGACAATGGGAAACCAATTCACTTTCCCAGGCAAATCTTTAGCATGACTGGAAAACCTAAAGCCATGCCCCCCATCTCTGGCAGCCCTTCAGTGGGTAGGGGTGCTAAGAAATCTCCGGGCCAGTCATGAAAAGGGTAGCCACCTGGAATGTTCGTAGCTTACCGCCAACATTCCACGAGGACATGGCACTTGAAGAAGAAGCAAATACAGTGGACCCCTTATATAACAAACAGTTTGTATAACGTAAAATCTGTACAACATAAAAAATTCCGGAGATAGGGGAAATTTGCTTAACAGAATCACCTATGGGGCGAATCTGCACAACATAACAATGGGATTACTCCATTTTCAATGCATTCCTATGGGAAATTTGCATAAAGGAAAATTTGCTTAACATAATATCATTTGGAACGAATTAATTCCTTTATACAAGGTACCATTGTATATTGTAAACAGATCTGTCAGAAAAACAGAACGGCCCCGGAGAAGCTTCTTTATTCTCCTCCAGCATTACCAAACTCACAAAAATAAAAGGCGGCTTGTCATTCATCTTCATTGTGGGCAGCCCAGGCAGAAGTAAACTAATAGAAGACACTCATTGTTCAAGTTCTTACTTACCCTCTGGCCTTCTTTCCCAGGTGGACCTTGAGGACCTTCTATGCCTGGCATCCCCTGTCAATGGAAACAGTTCGAAAGGATAAAGTTTCCCATTAAGTACCACTTAGATGTTCTAGAGTACAAAGGGGGAAAGCAAAACACCAATTCATAATATTGTTTGTAATTTAATAACACAAGAGATCTCTGTCATGCACATTCCTGTACAATACACAGGTTGCTTGCTTGCTAAAACATGCTTTGGTACTACTACTACTACTACTACTACTACTACTACTACTACTACTACTACTACTACTACTACACTACTACTACTTTTTGGTCTTTCAGTGCATCCTATTTTAACAGAATCAAACACTAAGCATCATGACTCCAATGCAACAGTCTGTCTCTGAATTGTTCCCATTAATTTAAGATATACCTCCTTGTATAAAAATTGTTTCAATTTTTATTCAGGAATAAAAATTGTTTCAGCAGTGTGGAGGTGCTTAAGTAGACTACAGAATTTATTCATTTAAAATATTTATATACTTCCTTTCTTCTAAAAGGATCCAAGGTGGCATTTAGTATCAAAAGAAAAATATATATCAAAAGCTATATGTAATACATTTTTTTAAAATTAAACAAATATCATATTAAAAATCAGTATTTAAAATCCCGGTAGTCACAACAAAATTCAATAGTCCTTTTTAAAAAAAAGAGTTCTGCGCTTTGTGTTAGAGGATGTGGTGTCTTGTGGTGATACTGGAAGAAGTTTATGAACAATGGAGAAAGAAATATTCATAATGAAGGTCAGATTCAAATTACAGTTTCAAAAAATCTACCTGCTTTCCCCTTCTAATGTGCTTGAACTTTACACATGTCAGTGTTTGGCATTGATCTTATTGCCAAGAGGAAAATTATTCCACAGTTTTTTCAAGGAATGTGCCGCTAAGAGGTGAGAATTCAGTATACAAAAGCAAGTTTAGCCGCGTCATTTAAGCTCCAGCATGGAAGTGGTGACATTTCAAATGCTATTTTAGTGGATCAGTTATGAAAGTGAACAGGGAAATTAGTTACAGAACTTTTTTTTTATCTAATTAAAAAAGGGGGGCATAGATCATTTTTGTGCCATTTGGACAAAGCTGCAGATTTTTTTTTTTAAAACGTGGAAAAAAGCATGGATCTTCTTCAGTGTCAAAAATCTAAATCTTTTGAGCTTCCTTGCATTACTGCAGACAGGGGAGATAAATAATAGCCTAAAATGACAGCGATATGTTTGAATTCTCTACACAGGTTTACCTTGGCAGCATACACGGTGCATGCAAATTAAATTAGACAAGATTAGAAATCCAACAGTACTGCACTACTGAGAAGGTTAAATATTAACCTGAGATTATTTTAATGGAACTGACTCTGAATGAACTCAAATAGTATTATAGAAAATTATTTATGATCTAGGTTTTGCCCCATTGGTGTACATTTTAAAGAAAACCAACGCTATAATATTATTTGCTTATCAATTGTTTTCGACTTCTTGAGTGCGTTCTTCCATTGTCCTGATGGAAGCGGACAGGAGCACTTGCATAGCAGACTTTTACAGTGCTGTCACCCTATCTAACTCATGGAATCTTCTGGAGATCCAGGTCTTACCACCCTCTTCTTGCAAGCCTCCCACCTTTCCCTGTTTCTTTCTATCTCTCTTCCTTTCAAAAGAAAATACATCAAGGAGAAAAAGATGAAAAACAGGACACAGCATCTCTCAGGTGGAAGCCGTAGAACAATGGGAGTGTACTTGGCCATGTAAATTGCCTTGGGTGGTGTCACCACACATTTGAATGTGGCTGATCCTCAATGAGAATCACTATAAAATGGACGACAGACAAACCGGACTTCTGGGAATGTAGATTTATTTTCAGGGGATCCTTTCAGAATTACTTGTGCACAAGAGGTGCCTGAACACAGGGACAACTTCCTGTAGGGAATGTCTAGTCTTAAATACTCTTCAGCATGCAGAAACAGACAAAGAACAAACTCAGGATTGGTTACAATTTGCTGCAGTGGAAAGCATGTGACTTCATTACATATATGTTTCATTTTTCCTAATGCAAACAAACTTAAAGATCAGTGATACTTTCCCAGGGTCATTAATTTCTTAATGTATTGTTCTCTCTATCTTACACAGTGAGTTTCAAAAGCTGAATACAAAGGTGCAAAACAAGATAATTTAAAGATCCCGAGATGTCTTAGCATGCAATTTGACATTTGCTATACACTTTTTGTGGTTTGGACACATCCTGTTGCCATTCATTTTAGAAGCCCATCTCTGCAGAGGCGGGGGTGCTTTGAAGAAATACAGAGATGATGGTTTTAGGATATCTATAAGGCAGAGGACAGAATGAAGAATTGAAGATAAACTCAAAACTTGACCCTTACTCTCACAGTGGGTGGGTGGGAGGTCACACTGCCATAGCCACTCCTTAGCGATCTCATTATGCCTCGAGAAACTGTATTTTGGGTCGCCACAAATCCAATGCAGCTTGGCAGCATATAACTAGAGATGGCACGACTTAGCGGTATTCCCCATTCCCGTTTCCATTTCCGTTACTCGTATCCGTTACTTAACGGACGGAAACGGTAACGGGAATTACTCCGCCAGAATTCGAGCTCGAACCGACAAACGAACAATTTGGTCTGATTTGTCGTGCTCGTTACTTGCATCGCGGCGATCGCGCAATGCCAAGCGGCACAGAAAAAAAGTTTTTAAAAGTTAAAAAAAAAACCCGATTCCCGCCCTAAAAGTAGGCGAAAACTGTCTGAGGGCACCTAACCAGGCCAGAAGGTGTTTTATTTGGGGGGGGGTTCCCCACCCCCCTCTCCTTGGCTATTGCTACTGCTGCGCTGCTGGTACCAGGCTGGGAGGGCGCATCCATTTGCCATGCGGTGGGGGGGATCCAAAATGGCGACCGCAATATTTTTTTTGAAATCGTTGCCCAAAACCCCACCAAAGCACCACAGAAACATGCGGAAAATTAGCTATTTTAAATGCTTGAATTTTTACAGTAGCAGCAGTGGGTTTTTCTTTGCAAAAAAAAAAAAGTCTCCGTTGATTTTATTTTATTTTTTTATTTTATTTTTATTTTATTTTTTTTTTTTTTAACACCTGCGCATTCGCAATGATGGGCTCTCCCATGGGAGTAGACCATGCAAATTTTCCACCAATCGCATGGCCACTTGGCCAGGTTGACCACAGAGACTTCTGGGATGTGCCAATCGGGCATAAACAGCCCACTAATCGTAGCCCAAAACCCGAACCCTAAGCCTAACCCATACGCCAGTACACTGTCCTTCTAAGTGGGGTCAGAGAGGCACCCAGATGCACCCCAATACTCACCCTAACCTCACCCGTAACTAGCCTAACCCTAGCCGTTGCGCTAAGCCGTCTTAACCCTAAGCCAGATCTACTTGCATTGCACTACATGCAAGTACGTGAGACACAGCGGGTGCAAAGAGTCTGCCAGTCCGTTCACTTGTGGCTCGTGGCTGACTCCTGCAGCTCCCTCCAGGAGCCCGCTACCCCTCCCCAAACCAGTACTAACGACAACGAAAAAACGAAAAAAAAACGAACCGACTAATTTTTTGCAAATTTTCGCGAAAAACGGAAACGAGCCGAAACAGGGAACCGGCCCAAAGCCCCCGCCCGACTAACGACAACTCGAAAAAATTTTTTTTCAAGTCGTGACCATCTCTAACAACACGAGTCTACTTTATAACTGAATCCTCCATTGTTATTATTTCCTATCTTTAGGTCTCATAAAACATTGGTACAGCTGGGCACCAGTGGAAGGAAGAACAGCAGGATAGGACTGCTGGCTTAAAATGTGAATTGTATCTATTGCAGCTGTGAACAGTAAACACCCCAATCAATCTGCTGCTTGTGTGTGAGCGCTGACCATATTTTTTAATGTCTTCATAGGATGCAAATAAAATTGGAAATGATTCAGCTTTCCCATGTTGTAACTCTAATGGATTTACACTCATTTGGACTTGACAACGATATTTTTTAGCCCATATATTTTTTAATTTGGTGATAGGAATTTAAAATACAGGAATGAACAGAAGTCTTAACTAAATCACTTAAGACCATTGGACTCTGTTATAAAAGGTAGGTTTTGTGTTGTTCTGTTTTTTAAAGATACAGAGGTTTGAAGCACTGAGATAGCTTTCCTTAGGACCAAAGTCCATGAAAATTGTACCCAAGATTACTTGATCCTAATAGAGATTGTTACTTGAGGTACAATTAAAATTACTCCACTCCTTATAGGACATCTTGCTGAATTTCGGGGTATACAGAACAGGACTTCAAACACTAAAACAATGAAAACAGAAAAGGAAAACAATGGATCCGTAAAATACTTCATGTCCCAAACCATTCAGTACTTAATTTATCCAATAACAACATAAGCCATGTTTTGTGTATCATGGTTCACATACTTGAACATTCAAATGCAATCTTTGCTCCCCCAACAGTTTCTAGGCACAACAGGAAGGGCTTCTTTGAAAGATTCTTCATTCAACATAGGTTTTGTTGAAACTGGGAGTTGAGTCATGGCTACAGGACATTCTTTTTTGAGAGATAGAAACGTTTCGCTGTTCATCCAAACAGTCCGATGAAGCTGTTTGGATGAATAAGCGAAACGTTTCTATCCTATCAAAAAAGAAGTCCAGGTAGCCATGACGCAACTCCCAGTTTAACAGAAGGTCTTGTTATATATCCCAAGGTTCCAATATGGGGTTTAGGCATATAAATCAACATCAAGTATAAA
>CM074751.1:362443-389943 GCA_037367245.1 Phrynocephalus guinanensis
CGCCAGGGCAGGCGTTGGAAGGGAGCCCCGCCTCGTCCCTTGGCCAGGTAGGCTGGCGGCAGGCAGGAGGCCAACGGGTGCAGCTTTTATCTGGCCAGGGGCACAGCCAGAAGTCTCCGCGGGGAGCTGCTGCTCCGGGGCTCTCCTCTGAGGGAGGGCACGGAGTCCCCCGAACTACAAAGCCCAGAATTCCTTGGCAGGACCTGGGGTTCGATCCCAGGTAGCAGGCTCATGGTGGACTCAGCCTTCCAGCCTTCCCAGGTCGGTAAAATGAGTACTCAGCTTGCGAGGGGGGGGCAGGGGGGCAATGTGTAGCCTGCATTACTGTAATTAAAAACTGTAAACCACCCGGAGACTACTTGGAGTGGCCCGGGGCGGTATATAAGCAGAACACTTTTGCCTTTGCTTTGCTTTACAGTTAAAACTGGTCTCCTGAAGGCTGTGACTTCTGCTCCTGCATACACCACTGGAGAGGGGTTTTGGGGGAGAAGCCCCCACCCCCACCCTCTTGCTAGGGCCAGGCGTGGCCCTTCAGTCTTGGGTCCCCTTCCAACCAGCGGCTGTCCCAACTGATGGGGACGGAGGGGGCCCATTCCAGCCTAAGCAAAGTGGAGGGCTCCAGAGGTTGAGGCAGGAAAGCGGGGGGAGTCAGGCTGGGGTTCTCCTGCCTCCCCCCCCCCTTTGGGCATAGGAGGCCCACTCCCAGGACTCCCCCCTGCCAGTGCCATCCGCAGGACTCCGGCTTCACCGATGGCGAGAGATAGTCAGAGGGGACAGCGCCCTCCCCAAAGGTCTGTGGGGCTTTTGGCAGCCAGCTGCCTGCTGTGTGCTCCCCCCCCCCTGCAAAGACCCATCCCATTTAACCCCTGAGCTGCCCAAGAAATGCTTAATGAGACAAAGACAAGAAACCCGCTGTGCTGGCGCTTCCCTTTATTCACCCACCACCACCACCTTGCATAACTCTCCAAGCAGCTGCCCCCAGCTCCAATGGGTCTGCTGCCCTCCCCCCCCCCGGCTCCCAAGCCCCTCCTGCGTTCGAAAGGAGCTGCTGCCTCTCTTTCCGCACGGGAGTTTGCCGGCCTTGTGGAGATCACTGCACGATTTCTGTTGCAGTTCCGTTCTGAAATTGCTGAGATGAGAGGCGATGCTCCGAACAGGGTACTCCCTGGTGCTGGACGTAGTTTCTCTCCTCCTCCTCCGCCTCCACAAAAGCTGGTCAGCGACACAGTGCCCTTTGTATGCGGGCAGAGGCCTCTCTGGGTCCCAGCGACACCAGGATTTCAGCCACGCTGGGTCCCTCCTGAAAGAGACACGAGTGTGATGGCCTAGGTAGATACTGGCGTTGTGGTTTTTCCTTCTGTATTTGGGTGGTGGTGGTGGTGGTGGTCTCAGCTACAGCTGCCTCTCCAGTTTTGGGCCGGCAGTCCCCTTGGAGAGAGACATGCAAGGGTCCTTGTGGGCCTCTTCTCCACAATCCTTCCTGAGGAAAGCAGATCCTAAGGAAGAAGGCCACTTGGCCCTTGTTTGGAGGGGAATTATGTAACTCTTCCAGACACCAAACATTTCTCTGACTACCTAGGTTCAGAGCCACCTGGAGCCAGGAAGGACTCATTTCAGAAGAAGTGCCCAAGCTCAGGCTGGCTCCCTTCCTGTCTGTTGCCTGCCTGCCTGTGTCACGATTCCCCACTTGGGTTCCCTTTCCACCTTCGCTGTTACAGAGGGGGCCACTCCATCTCTGTGCCTTATCCCCCTTTTAGGAGTTCCACTTTGGCCCCCATTTGCAGAAACAAAACCACGGCGTCCATTTTAGCTAGCGAAGGAAACCTCCAAGCTGGCCACCAGCCCTGAGAAGGCCCTTCGGCAAAGCCGGACTTTGGGCAGGGGGGCTCACCTGTTGCCCGCTGAGGGCCAGGCGGAGGACCTTCATCATGCTACTGTAGGGGGTCCCTCCGATCTGGGCGTGCAGCTGCTTCAGGCCCTGGTTCAGCTCCTCCAGGGAGGGAAGGGTGGGCGCCTGGTGCTCCAGCAGCCTTAGGAGAAAGAGAAGGACGGCCGTCACAAGGCAGGACGGGGCTGCATGGCCCTGAGACAAGGACATCACCAGCACCGCCCTGCCCAACACAAGGATGGGCCCCCAAAGGGACCATGCTCCTGAAAATGAGCCAGGCAGAATCACAGGCATTTTCCCAGGAGGGGAAGAAGGCAAGCCGCCCACCCAACATCAGAGCCACGGCCACCCTGGCCCTAAGGCTGCTTACCTGAGAACCTGCCGGCCTATCTCACCCGCCTGGGCCGACACGGCCTGCAGCTGCTCCTGCGGCACAGAGGGCCGGATCCACAGGAAGGCATACTTGGGGGACACCAAGTCCTTCAGGCGCTTTAGGTGGCCCTGAGGAGAAAGGACGCCTGAGGATCCCAGGATCCGTGTCCTGAAGGACCCAAGCCCCTTCACAAGGAATCAGGGGCTAACAATGTGCTGGAGGAGGATGACCCCACCGGGGGGTGGGTGGCCAGCAGGAGGGCCCATCCGGCCACCTGTCTCACCTGCCTCAGCAAGAGCACCTGCTCCATGTACGTCTTCTCCAGGACCCCTCGGTCCACCAGCTGGCTCCCGTAGGCCTGCTCCACAGAAGCCTGCAGCTCAGTTACCAGCTGTTGCCGCGAGTGCTCATCCCCGATCTTCTGGGACAGATGGAACCTGTGCAAAAAGACCTCTTCAGATGCTGGCCAAGAGCAGTGGCCGCCCTCAGGCATGACTTCCCAGGTGAATAGGAATTGCTACCCTAACAGCCACCAGCCACCAGCACAGCCTTTGGGGTGCCTTGCCTGCAACCCATCCACCCCTCGACCCAGTTCAAGGGGGAAGCACCTCCCCAGGCATTCTGTTGGGAGCCCTGGGCAGCCAGCAGGCACAGACAGAGCCCTCTTCCAGAAGCACTGCACGGAAAAACCCTGACACCCTCCTGGGAAAAGCCACAGCAAATCTCTTCTGCTTCTCTCTGAAAGAGAAGGAGAAGATGTCGTAGCCAAAAGAATGGGAACTGGCACGGCTTCGGGGCAGGAAGGAGGAAACTGACAGGAACCCAAGCCAGGAGAAAGGCAGGAGGGGAAGGGAGGGAACTGACTCCTACACATCGCAGGGAGCCCAGTGGCCCATTTCCCCCAGAGCCGGCCCTGCTGCACCCCCCCTCCCCTACAGTCCTCTACCTGTTCAACTCTGGAAGCTTCTGAAGTTCCAGGAGAGCTGAGTGCCGCTCCAGCTTGCCTTCATCAAACTCCTCCACCAACTCCGCCAGGGTCCTTCCCATTCGGTTCTCTGCGAAGGAGAGGGACGGGCCTGCAATGCTTGCTCAATGTGATCCCTGGGACGGTTGGCAACCTATGGGTACCGTAACGACCCCAACCCTTATTCCTCTCTTAAGAGGGAAAAGAGAAAAGGCCAGCAGCCAAGAAAGCTCAGCAGGTTGGAGGATTACCAAGGAGGAGCCTTTTGGGCACCCCCCCAAGTCTGGTTCTTTTGCCTTTTCCATGCCGAGGAGGGGGAAGCGAGAGGCAAACAATTTTGTAAGTAAACTACCTGCAGAAACGGGGAATTCGCGCTCATCCAATCACTCCCTAGGGGGAGTTCAGTGTGATGGCCTCGTTACCTGCAAATCCTGAGCCACAACTGGTTATCAGGTCCAGGAGGGCTTCTGGCAAGTAGCCGTCTCGGGCAAACTGCTCCACGAAGATGTCCCCCTGCCTCTTGGACAGCTTGCTCATGTCCTTGTTCAGGAGCAAAGGGAAGTGGCCAAAGCATGGAGGGTCCCAGCCAAAGGCCCTGTACAGAAGGATGTGCTTGGCGGTGGAGATGAGCCACTCCACCCCACGCAGGACGTGGCTGATCTGCATGAGGTGGTCGTCGACCACGTTCGCCAGGTGGTAGGTAGGGAAGCCATCGCTCTTCAGGATCACGGGGTCCCCCTCCACGGCAGCCACATCATGCTTGCTCCAGCCGTAAACCAGGTCAGGAAAAGGCTCCGAGTTCTCCTCTAGGCGGAAACGCACCACGTAGTCGGTGCCCTGAGACAGCTTCTCGGCCACCTGGTTTGCACTTAAATGCCGGCATCGGTTGTCGTACCTTTTCCAGGGAGAGAAAGAGCCACCAGTTAACACAGTCAATGGAAACTCCTTAGCTCTAGTAGCCAGAATGGTGGGTCCCAGAGCGGTCAGGAACTCCAGGTTCCAGGGCCTGAAAAAATGAGCAAGGGCAGATCCTCACCGAGGGACCTCCTGCCGCCGCAGTGCTTCCTTCTTCAGCAGTTCCAGGCGGCGCAGGGTGCAGAAGCAGCGGTAGGCTGCTCCTTTCTGGAGGAGCGATTCTGTGGCTTCCGTGTAGAGGTCCAGGCGCTGGGACTGCTGATAGGGGCCGGCAGGACCCCCTCGGCGAGGGCTCTCATCCGGTGGGATGCCTGCCAGGGAGAAGCACACTCTCTCAAGCAGCAGCAGCAACAGCCAGGAGAGGCAAAGAGGGCCAGAGGCGTCATCACCCTCCGCCACAAGGCTCCTGGGCCACCCATCATCCTCTCATCCATGAGGGAGCCCTTTATTTAAAAACGTCTGCAGAAGTGAAGTGAGTCTCTCTGGCTTTTCCAAGTAAAGCCAAAGCCCTTCCTGGGGAATGAACTTTTGAGGACGGAATCACCTGCCCACTCCAGCGCATCCTCGATGCCTTCGGCGGCGCCAGGCACCAGCCGGCTCTGGTCGGTGTCCTCCACGCGCAAGACGAAGCGGCCCCGGTGCTTTTTGGCAAAGAGGTAGTTGTACAAGGCGGTCCGCAGGCCCCCCAAGTGCAGGAACCCTGCGGAGGGGCAGAGGGGGGGGAGGGGGAGGAAGTCACCGCCGGGCTCTCCCCCCCCACCCCACCCCTCTGGCCCATGTGCAAAGGGCCGCCTCATCATCACCACCACCACCACCATCATCATCATCATCCTGCCAGCCCCTAGAGGCCAAGGGGTCCGGAGCAATCCTGGCTCTCCCCCGTCGGGTGCAAAGGACCGGCACGGGCAGGAGGGGAGGGGAGGGGAGGGGAGGGGAAGGGGGACACACCCGCCTTCCTCCCGGCAAAAAACAACCCTTCCACAACCGCCCGGGTGGTGAGGATGATGGGGGGTGGTGGTTGCCGGGGGATTCTGGGGGTGGTAGTCCGAAAGGCGAGCACCGGCGGCGCTAAGACCCCCGCGGCCGCCGCCCGCCCCGTTACCTGTCGGGCTGGGGGCAAAGCGGACCCGGACGGCGCCGGCCATGGTCCCTGGGCTGCAGGAGAGCCGCGCAGGCGCACAAGACGCGGGCCGGAGGGCGGCCGCCCTGATTGGCTACATCCCGCGACCAACCAGCGGGCGGCTCTTCTCCGTGGCTCCGCCCACCGCTGGGGCGACGGGGGCCGGCGAGGGCCAATCCCCTTTTTCCTTTTCCCGGCACCCTCCGCGGGCGGGTTGTACACAATCATCATGGCGGCCGCCTCGGCGCCTGCTTCTGCCTCGCCCGGTGCGCGTGAGAGCCCGAGGGAAGGAGGCGAGGGAGGTGGCAGGGGGTGGGTGGGTGGGTGGGTGGGGGTGGGGGGGCGGCCGCCGGTCTCTTCGCCGCAGCCTCCGGGCGAGGAGGCCCTGTCTCTCTCTCTCTCTCTCTCCCACCCACCCCCGGTCACCCATTCACGGCGGGGCCCGAGAAGCCAAGGGGCGGGAGGGGGAGGGGCCGGCCCGTAGCAGAGCCGAGGGGGGAGGGGTTTCTGTGGGGGAGGGACACCCCCCCACCCCCGCTACTGCCATCACCGCTGTCGTGCCAGAGGCACCCTCAGGCGGCAAAAGGCGCAGGGCGGCAGCGGCCAGGGAGGCTTTGGGGACAGAAGGGAAGGGGAGGGCTTCGATTGCCCCCCCCCCACTCACACACACATACACACACTCCCGTGGGGGTGGGGAGTCTCCTCCTGAAGTGGTTGGGGGACTAAATCCAAGCGTAACAGGAATGCCCCCCCCCATCGCCACCGAAGCAGCGGGAGGGTCGCCAGCCTTGGCTCCAGCGGGCCCTGGGTTTCAGTGCTGGGAGGGCAAGCCCTGGTGCCTAGGCCGGGCCCAGGAGAGGGAGAGGTGGTGGGTGGGTGGGGAATGCCCACCTGGGATCACTGCCCCCTCCTCACCCCACCCCGGCTCCTCTAAAGGGAAGAGCACCAGCCCAGCGTGAGGAGGGGGTGGCTCTTCCACCTGATGCTCTTGGAGGGGCTTGTACTGCTTCAGGTGTGGGTAGCAACACAACAGGTCTGGGTGGTAGTGGCGTTTCCCAAATTGCAACAATGACGTCAAAGGTTTTTTTTCTTCCAGAGCCGTTTCCTTTCCTAGGGGCTTTCCCCCTCTCTCATTTGTTTATTCTTCACAGACTCAGAAGACACCAGCATGGATGCAGAAGCCCAGGATCCAGTGCTCGACTGTAGCGAAGGGAACAAAACCAATTCTCTTTCAGCTGAGAAACCATTGGAAGAGCCCCAGGGCGATCCACCTGATTCCCAGGCTTCTGTCAGCAATGGTAGCGATCCTGAGATGGAGAAAGAGATGGTGGAACTGAAAATCATCTGGAACAAAAATAAATATGACTTGAAGTTCCCACTCAACAGCACCGGGGCCGACCTGAAGCAGAAGATCCATTCACTCACAGGTGAGCGTTTCCATTGATTGGCTGCTGGGAGGTAATTTGGCCACCAAGCCTCCGGAAGAAATTCTGGCGTTAAGTGTTGATCCCTTCTTTGGTTAGGCCTTCCGCCTGCAATGCAGAAGGTCATGTACAAAGGACTTCTACCAGAGGACAAAACGTTACGAGAAATCAAGGTGATCAGCGGGGCAAAAATCATGGTGGTCGGGTCAACTATCAATGATGTGTTGGCAGTAAACACACCGAAAGATTCTGTTCAGCAGGAAGTGAAATCAGAAGAGACCAAAAAGGAGCCCCTCTGCAGACAAAAGGTGGGTGAGTTGGTGGCCTGGTCAGCACATGTGCCCACCTATGCCAATTTTAGTCAGCGGCACGTCACAGGGAAGGCTCTTCAAAGTCATCTTTGACAGGTTAATGTGAAGCTTCTTATCTTTTGGTCCCTTTTGAGGTCACAGGAAAAACAGATGGAGAACATGCATTCTAAGTGTAGTAGAAAGATGAGTAGGTGTTTGCACTTTCTTTTCAACATCTGCTGGACCCATAGAGTTGTGATCGTGCCTCAGCAAAGAATATGTTCTTACAGAGAAGTATTGCTATTTTTCAATTAGTCCTGTTCAAGGCCTCGTTCTCAGTTAATAGCTGTTTTTCCTAAATAGTAAAAATGGATGCGGAGGTGAGACCATTCCTCTATTTTGCCTGTGCTGTCAGTAATTGTTTGTTCCAGTCCTTAAGTAAAAGCTGTCCTTGGGCTTTTAACTACTGGATATTTTTCTGCTTTACTGGTGTGATGTTCATTTGTTTCTGGTCTGCGTCTTAGGCTGCTATTCTTGCAGCTTCACTAAAGAATTTGTTGTTAGGATCAAAGCGTTGGCAAGATAGTGTAGATTCTCCAACTGGAAAATTTATGAATAGAACAAAGAAAGCTCTGTGTTGATTTTGATGTACTTGAAGAATTAGTACACGGAAAATGAGAACATTTTATTTTCATACAATTTAATTGTATTCTGGAGCCTTGGTAGCTAAATACTTTTTAATTAAGAAGCATAATTTTGGGAATTTATGGGGGTCATTTATCCTGCGTTGATAGGTAGGCGAAGGTTTCACCCCACCCCACCCAGCATTGTATTTGACATCTAATTGTCTGGTTTGTTACAGCAACACAGGAAAGTGTTGGATAAAGGGAAACCAGATGACGTAATGCCTTCTGTCAAAGGCGTGCAGGTATGCAAGCAAGCAGTCAAGGCAGGTGGTTGTGGGTCTCCTCCTTGTCCTTTGTACTTGTGTATCACAGAGGAGGGTGGTTTTTCCAAGTGGGAGTTGGGCAGCAGCAGCAGCAGCATGATTTTCTCACGGGAGGCCCCTGTTCTCAATCTCTTAGGAGCGCTTGCCAACTGTTCCCCTGTCAGGCATGTACAATAAGTCCGGAGGCAAAGTGCGGCTCACTTTTAAACTTGAACAAGATCAACTCTGGATTGGCACAAAAGGTGGGTGGCCCAGAGCTTATGCCGTTTGGTTTTGTGGGGTGCCTAGCAGCTTGTCTTGTAGAGCAAAATATGTTGTATTGGCAGGGTAAGACCCTTCCCTGAACATCTCCCTTCCCTTGCAAGCCTTGTTAGAGTTGGTTCTCACGCAGAACAAGGAGGGCAGTGCCTTTCACTGCTGGTTTTGTTCCTGAGGCAGGAAAGAGACTTTGTCAAATAAAACCTTCCTCACAGGGGTTGCCCTGTTCAGTCCTCATCCTACTAACTGGAGGGCCTTTGGGAGCGAGGTGGCGGCTGGCCATCCTCTGGGAGCCGATGGGTCCTTGAAGCGGGGCAGCTGTTTGGACTTGTTGGGGGGGGGGTTGAGGGAACCTTTCCTGCCTGAAGAAAAGGAGCAGATGTAGGAGCAGGAGAAGAGGGAGGCGTGCAATGCTGGCCGGCCCAGACCTGCTCCTTTTTATTTCGACCTAGAAAGAACAGAGAAACTGCCAATGGGATCCATCAAGAACGTGGTGAGCGAGCCTATTGAAGGACATGAGGATTATCACATGATGGTAAGGGGCCACCTGCCACTTGGCTGCCGCCTTGGGTTCTCGAGATGCACCCTAGCTGTGTTGAGCTGGGGACCTGGACTGCAGGGCAGGGGAGAGGCAGACTGCAGAAGGGTCAGGGACACGCTTCTGGCTTCGATCTCAAAGGACGCCCCCACCCCACCCCCCGGTACTGCACAGCTCTTCCCCGCTGCCCTTGTCATGAGGAGGGAGCGGCGGTGGAGCTCCTGCAGAATGCCCTGACCAGCAGAGGACCACAGGACTTGTCCATTTTGCACAAGGGCCGCCACAGGGGGGCAAGCGGGGGCCTCTAGGGAGAAAAATGGACCTTTGCCTTAGAGCGGGCATGAGCGGCAGGGGCCTGCCTTGCTGCCCCTGTGTAGGGCCTTCAGTAGAAGCTCTGCAGATTGCTGGCCAAAGAAGCACTGCTGTTTGAAATGAGCATCAAAATAAAATAAAAAGCAATGATGGGGGGGGGAGGGTCTTCCTTTTGGCAGAAGCATGTCAGAAATGTGTGTCCTTGGGGGTTTTCCAAGCAAAGTCAAGCCGTGGTTGGTGGTGGGACTGGTGGAGTCTTCTCGAGTGACCTGCAGCCGACAGGTCTGCTCTGAGGACCCCACTGCTTGCACGGACAGGTTTTTCACGCTGTGCCTCCCGCTCCCTCCTGCCCCTTGTAGGCCTTCCAGCTGGGTCCAACCGAGGCTTCCTACTACTGGGTCTATTGGGTCCCCACGCAATACGTTGACGCCATCAAGGACACCGTGCTGGGGAAGTGGCAGTATTTTTGAAGGCACGCTCACCTCTGGCACTGGAGATGGATACGACCCGAGGGACACTACTGCTGGGGGAGGCCTGGACGGGAAGCATCCCAGAACTTCTTAATCCATCACAAGGCTCCCGGAGAGGCCTGCGAGGGCGCCAGAGGTGGGGAATCTCACTTGTCCATTAGTTCCTTTTCCACATAAAAAGCGCAGCAGCCACACCTACTCTGCAGTCAACTTCAGCCCTATTTTAAAACAACAACAGTACAATGGAAACCAATAAATCAATAAATACACAAACCTCTGTGTGTAATACACCTTAACTCTGCCAAGTGTAGCGCTTCTGGTTTTTAGCTTCTGCAAGGAAATGGCTGACCAGCAGCTGTGGAATTTTCTACATGTTTTGGACACGAAACGGATATTTTCAAATTCTTTTTGTTTCCAAGCGTTATGATCTGAGCTGTATTGTGGTGACTGGGAGTTTGGGGGGTCTCCTGCTCCTTTTAAGATTAAAGAAAGAAAAACAACATTTGAAACAGTATGCAAACCTTTTGTTTCATAAGCCATATCTTCCTGATCTGTACGTTCCTTTGTAGCTCTTCTGGTAGGAAAAAGGTACCACTTTCACGCTCGTAACCCAAAGATACTTGCCTCTCCTCTTCAAGTGTTAGCAACCTTCAGGGTCAGGATTTCCTGTGTGTTTGTTGAGAGAACAAGAGGGTAAAAGCAGGGGGTGATGTGCAGCTAGCTGAATTGGTTTGTTGCCTGTTGAGTCGTCACCCCCCCACACACACACACACCACCCCTACCCCCACCACTTTGTTCTGCCCTGCCCCCCCCCCCCCTCTTGCCTCCTGCTGCCATCGTTTGGGGGGGGGGATCTAGACTGCCTTAAGAAACATTTTTGACGATCCCTGTTGAGGTCCTTGACTGTTTTGCAGCTCAGTTACTCCAGGCTCGTGTGCTTGTTCTCGGGCATTTTTTCTACCCTCCTGCCCAGAGCGTGTCCTCAGCCGGCCGGCCTCAGCTGGCCTCCACAGGGCATCTCAACGTGGACTGCCTGAGTGGCTCTCTGTTTCTTCTTTTTCCCGTGAGGAGGAGTCTGCAGTTTAACATATAAACTGCTCAGAGTAAGTCTTGCACTAAAGGGCCTGTCCTGCACATCAAATCTGCCCATAAATGTTTGGACCTGGCAGCCAACGGCCTCCAGCCTGTGAGGAGCCTCTGCCAGATCAGACTAGTCTCTGTGTATCTTTGCGGCTCCTTGAACACGCCAGCCCTCCAGGGATCCAGCCTTTTTGGAGGTTGGGGTGGGGGAGGTTGACTCTGCACTTTAAGAGTGTGCTCCTAGGACCCCCTCCCCCCCCATCCCCATGTGCCAGTTCTTCTTGGGAACATAAAGCAACAGCTAGTGCTGAACAGAGTTAGGGGGCCGTTCCTTTCAGTGCCTTCATCCGCAAATGTTGGCCGGAAGAAATGGACCTGAGTACGATCGGGAACGTTCTGCTTGGAACACCCGGAGGGAACTGCTCTCCTGAGCAAGCACTCCTTGCGTGGGTATAGCGGTAATGACAGCGAGAGACAGGGGTGGCAGCCATGGGTGACCAACGCGGGTGCTGGTGGAGACGGGGCCAGGAAGGAACTGCTGTTCCAGCTCTGTTCATTCAGGAAATATACCCCTTCCGGCTTGGTTTTGTCTTGAGAGCAGCCGAGAGGGATTGCCCCAGTAACAGTCTCCGCTGGGCCCACCTCTAGTACCTTGGTGGGGCTGGGCTTCAGACAACGCCTCAGAGGGTGGGTGAATCGGCCCCAGAGAGAGTGTTATTTTATACCATTGCCCAAGTTTGATTTAGGCCGTAGAAGATGGGTTCCTCTTATTTAAATGTCACCTGGAGAGGCGTCAGACTTCCCAAAACCTGAAGACTCTGGAAGAAAAAAAGTTTTCTTCCAGAAAAACAGACATTTTGGGGAACTTTTTAAATATATGCAATACTTTCTTATCAAAAATGAAACTTGCTCTGGTCATTAAGAACATGGATTTTTTCCCTGCCAAGTTTTGCGTATACAATTATGCTGTTTGGTATATTTATGACAAATAAAACATAAATGCCTTAATTTTGTTCAGATGATTATAAATATAGTGTGAGTTAGTGAAGGCAGTACCAGCTGGTGCTTGCTAAGATACCCAAAAGCTGCCATCCTGTACCCATGTGTGTGGACGGAGATGCCAGTAAACTTGATAAGAGTTTAATTTTAAGTAGGGCAGGCATTGGATTGCACTGCTATATATAAAAATCAGGTTTATTTGCAAGTATTGGAACGGTGAGGAGAGTGGAGTAAAGTGATGAGACGCAGAAGTTAAAACATTCTACATTTCAGTGAACAAAAATTTTTATTCATAGGTTTAAACTGTATGTACCTCTCAGCATTATCATGATATGCGTAATTTTAGAGAAGACTCAGAAAATGAACATTTCTATAATGTAATTGTGGAGTGGCAATAAACTTGCATATGCTGTTGATCTGTATGTTTTTATTATTTTATCCCGATCCCCCCTTCCCCCCCCCCCAAAAGAGCTGAAGGTGGCACACACAGAGTGTCCTTCGTTAGCCCTACGCCTGGGTGCTGAGGAACCCCTTAGCTGCATCAGTCCCATGTTCATCCCAAAGGGGGGGGCAGGGGGTCCAGCTGTGCCCTTGCTAGCTCAGGCTGCCCCTCAGAGCCCGCTGAATGTGGGGCAACTGGCCATGCCGTTGTCTCAGGACCAGAAAGGCACCGCATGTGTTTGGTTCATACCATGCTCCCTCTTGGCCACTCGTAAGAGGCCTCTGAAAGGCCCTGCGCAACTCCGTGTCCCCGGTCTGCCTGTGTGCCAGAGGCCCCTCCTGGTTGACATTGCCCCCTTCTTGGTCCTTACTGGCTTGCAAGGCTTAGCTGCCCACAGAGCAGGTGGACCTGATCTCTATACCAGGGAGGGACTCCACGTGGGTCTTAAGGAAATAGGAGCTAGCAGCCATTGCCACCGTCACCACCCTGGACCCCAAAGAGCCTGAGGAGGGGGGGGGGGAGTCTGTGCTCCTCTTAAAAAGCCCCTTGGGGTGGGAAGGCGACTCTAGGCTTGGGCCCTGGGAGCAGCATGCATCACTCACTCTTTGCCCCCCCCCCCCTCCATTTGCTCTCCCTGGGCTGCAGGGAAGCGCCCAGGGCCCCCTGTCTGCAGTGTGGGGCGAGGTGAGCAGATTCGAGCCTTAACACTCCGTAGGCAGCTTGAGGGGGGGACAGCAGGGGCCCCCTGGATGATTCACACTGAGGCCCAAGAGCGGAAAGGGTGGCTTTTCCAAGGGTTGGTCCATTACTGAGTCCGCCCTTCAGTTTGCACACCCCTTTGTTGGGGGGGGGGGTTCTGAACCCTCTTGAGGAGGCGACGGAGCCGGCCCTCCCAGACCCTTCAGTTTGTGCCAGACCCGTCCCTCAGTCCTTGGGCTTCCGGCTTAGGAGAGGAGGCCATGTGTACGTTTCCCATGCTTGTGGAATCAAGGAAGAAACACGAGCCGCCTTCTGGAAGTTATGTGTTGCTCTTTGTTCTCTTTTCATTAAAAGGGTGTGTCAACAGAACTGTTGTTTGTTGGATCCTTGTTGGGGTTTCCCCCCTCCAAAGTGGAGGGACATGTACTCTCTCTCTCTCTCTCTCTCTCTCTCTCTCTCTCTGGGCAGCGTTTTGCTAGCAGGGCCACTTTTCTTGGTCTGAAGGCTGTGTTGGAATTAGTGCTGAAGCAAACCCCTGGGGAAAATGGAAAGCTTTTCATATTTAGTCAAGTGCCTCTGAGCAGATGCAGAGTGCTTTTGATGAAACCTCCCTAGCTCTTCTCCACCCACACCCTGCAAACACACACACACACACACACACACACACACACACACACAGGCAAATCTTGTGTTTGGGCTGAGTTGTTGGTAGGATTGTTACAACTCGGCTCCTGCTTGCAAAGATTCCAAATAGTGGTTCTGGCTCTTCTTATTCAGCTTCTTCTCTTCTCTCCAGTTTTTAAAACTTGCTGCGCTAATGATGATGACGATGATGATGACGATGACGACATGATGATGATGACAATAATGCAACACAGTGATGTGGCCGTTCTCACCAGGGTGCTCCTGAGCTCCCTTCCCAGCTGCCAGCCCTTTTGGGGGCTGACTTCATCCTGCATTGGTGGTGGTGGTGGGGGAAGCTTTTGCATGGAGGGACCATCTTGAAAGCATGCCTTTTGCATGGCTGCCTGTGCAGCCCACCTCCAGACACCGCCTGCCCCCCATTGCTAGCCCCCTGGCATTCTCTGCCTCCTGGAAGCCCACCCCTGCCGCCTGGCCTCTGCCTGCTGCAGGAGGGCCCAGCACGGATTCCCCAGGGAGAGCAGCCAGGCAGGCCGGTGGGGGTTGGCACTCCTTCTTACTCAACGTGGCTTTGGTTGCCGTCCAGGGTCCGCGTGCCTCCTCCAGGGTCCTTCTCCCTATAGAAGCTCAGAGTGCTCAGTGGGTTGGACGGACCTCCCTCTCCGACTAACCTCTGGCAAAAGCAGCTGGTCTGGCTTGTTCTGGACTTCTGAGAAAGGCTGCCAATCCCACCCTTAATTCTTCTGCCACTTATTGAGCCCTAGTTTCTCTGTCCTGGAAAGCTCCTTGCACATGCTCAGGAGCACTGTGCACGGACCTCCGCCGTCAACCCTGCCAGGCTCATTTTCTTCCCCTCAAGGTGGAACTGGGAGGGGAGCGGGAGGGGAGAGAGTCTCTTTCGCTCTGGCTGCCGCCGCCTCTCGCCATCATGGCCTGGGGACCAACCGGGCTGTGGACCCACTTCAGCTGGAAGGGAGGAAGGGCAACCCCGGGCATGCGAAAGACCTGGGGGCGCCTGGGCATGTGCAGAGCGCGCGGCTCTTCGGCCCCACCCTCCGGAGGAACTCAAGGGCACTCGAGGTCGGGCTACCTGGGCGGGGGCGGTGGGGGAGCGGCGGTGTTGGACGGGGACTCCCCGCCGAGCCGCTGGTTCCGCCAGGGCAGGGCAGGAGCCGGATCTGGGGCGGAGCAGGGCCGGGGAGCGGCTCCCCCCCCCCCGCGGCACCGGCCCGGGCAGAGCGCTGGCCACACCGGGGCTCCGGCGGGGCTGGTGGCCGGGCAGAAGGGCCGGTTGGGGAGGGGGGGGCGCGGCGCAGCGAGGCCAGCCATGGGCCAAGCGGAGGAGGAGGAGGAGGAGGAGGCGCTCCGAAGGGGCGCACGGCTGTGGCTGCGGCTGCTGGTGGTCGCGGCGCTGCTGGCCCCGGTGAGTCCCGCCGGGCACGGGGGCTGCTGGGGGGGGGGGTGATGGTGGTGCGGGAGCGGCCTGGGGGGGGGGGCTGCCCTCGTCAGGGGTCCCCGGGGCGCCCCTGGCGCTCCTCCGAGCCACTGACCCGGGGCAGCGGCAGCCGCTCCTCTCCACCCTGCGGGGGGGGGGGCATCGGGTGCCTGGGTGGGTGGTCGCTCTGTTTCCGACGGGCAGCTCCGCAGGAAGACCGCCTTTGGGCTTCCACGCGGCCAAGAGCGCTCCCTCGTCCGCACCCCCCCCTCCTTGCCGTCCCTTCCCCCCGGGGGGGGGCGCCTTTGCCCAGCAGCCTCGCCCTGTTTGACCAGCGGGTGCGGCGCCCGAGGTAGCGGCAGGTGAGGCGCAGGGAGTCGCCGCCGCCGCCGCCCCAGTTCTCGCCCCGCCCGCGGCTCCTTGCCCCCTCCCTGGACGGTCTCCTTCCCACCCCCATCTCATTCCCCCCACCCCCCCCCCACCCCGCAGGCTCTCCCGGGCAGCAGCAGCAGCAGCAGCAGCATCCCCGGCGCCCTTCCGGAGGCGCTGGTCTTCGTGTCCACCCTGGACGGGAGCCTGCACGCCGTCAGCCGGCAGACGGGGGAGATCCGGTGGACCCTCCAGGACGGTGAGCGCCGCCAGGAGAGCAGCGCCCCCCCCTCCCTCCCTCCCTCTGGAAGGAGACGGGGCGGGCGGGCGCGCGTGTGTGTGTGGGGGGGGGGGCTGGTTCTCTTTGGCCGGAGGGGGGGCGCCTCTAACGGAGCAGCACCAAAGGGCTGAGGAACCTCGGGCGGGGGGGGGGCGGGGGGGACCGGGGGCGGGGGGCTGGTGCCCAGGGCTGGCACTTGGTGGCTGGCCGCCGACCTCCGGCCCCTGTGCCGGACCCCTGCAGCGCCTCGGGGGGCTGCAATTCCCGTCTTTCCCCTCAGATCCCGCTCTCCAGGCGCCCGTTCACACGGCAGAGTGAGTGTCCGCTCCTGGGTCCGCTGTAGGTTTGGCTCCGGCAGGGAAGGGGCGGGCGGGCGGCAAGGAGGGGGGGGGTCGGCGGTGTAAGAAGGGAGGCAAGACCCAGGACTTGAAATGGGGGGGGGGCGAGGGAGGAGAGAGAGAGACTGGGAGGGGGCCAGCCCCTCTTGGCTTCTCCCTGGAGGGAAAGGCCAGGGCTCCTTTGCCCACTTGGGGCCCCGACGAGGGGAAGCACAGCTCTCTGCCTGGATGGGGTGTGTGTGTGGGGGGGGGCTCCCTGAGTACAGAGGCTCTCAGGGTGTTCTCTGGCTTCAGACCAGCTTTCCTCCCGGACCCGAGCGATGGCAGCTTGTACGTCGTGGGGGGCAAGAATAAGGAAGGACTGATGGTGAGTTTCGGGGGGGGGGGCAGGGGAGGGGGGAGGCACCACCCAGGGGGTGTCCTGAGGAGCCTCTTCCAAGAGATCTCATCCCGCCCTGAGCCCGGCAGTCCATCCCGGAGGGAGCTGGGCGGGGGGGTGGGGGTGGGGGGTGGGGGTGGGGGTGTGTGACCTGGGCTGGGAGCTGGAGGTTGTCCCCTCTTGCTGCTCAGACCCCCTGAGCTCCACAAGGCCACACCGGTCATCGTCATTGGGACCCACCTTGAGCGCCTGGCTTAGGGTTCTGGCGACCGAACCGGAGGGGCCGGGAGTCCGATTCCCCACGGAGCCTTCTTGACTGGCGCTGGGCCCCCGTGATCCAAGGGGTCCCCTTCAGCTCTGCAGTTCAAAGGTGTTTCCTCACAAGCACCCCCCCGCCCACTTCAGACACCTCCTTTTCCAACCCCAGAAGCTGCCTTTCACCATCCCAGAGCTGGTGCACGCCTCTCCCTGCCGAAGCTCCGATGGCATCATCTACACAGGTACGAGAGGGGAGGGAGCCCCCGTTAGGGTCCAGGCCCTGGTCCTCTGAGCCTGTGCAGAGCGCGGCCTCCTCCCACCAGAGCCCCTGCAAGACTCCAGGGAAGCGGAGGCCCGGGTGCAAGGCTCCCCTCGTTTCCCCAGGGAAGAAGGAAGACACCTGGTTTGTCGTGGACCCAGCGTCGGGGCAGAAGCGCACCATGCTGTCCCCCGAGACTTGGGAGGGGCTCTGCCCAACCACCCCGCTGCTCTACATCGGACGGACCCGTACGTGCCTCCCCCCCCCCCCGGTTTGCCCTTGGGACCGGGGCCCTCCTGTGGCTGAGATGGGCCTCCCTGCCCTGCAGTATCCCTCTTGGCATGGGCCACCACCTGACAGTTCCTTGGGCCCCGGAGACCTGGGAGGGGCCTGCCACAGAGGAGACCAAGGGGCGGGGGGGGGGGCAAGGGAAGCTGCCCACGGCTTCTGCCCACAGCTGGCACAATGCCTCCGTGGGGCTTTGCCTGTGGGCTTATGAAGGGATGCCTCCAGGGAGCCCCCTTGGGTCCAAGTGGCAGGCCTGCCATGGCCCGTGTCCCTAGCACCCACAGGGCTCCCTTTTTCTGCCGGCAGAGTACACCCTCACCATGTACGACACCAAGTCTCAGGAGCTGCGCTGGAATGCCACCTACCGGGACTACTCAGCTCCCCTCCAGGATACGGACAGTGGCTACAGTGAGTAAACGGGCCTCCGCACGAGGGGTGGGGGTTAGGGTGTATGCTTCTGGGAGGAGAAAGGCAGGGAAGCGGCTTCCTACCCCTCTTCCCTGGCACAGGCCTGGCCCACCTGGTGGCCACCGGAGACAGCCTGCTGGTGACGGCCAGCCCGGAAGGTGGAGAGGTGCTCTGGATGCAAGACTACGGGGCCCCCGTGGTTGGGGTGTACACTTGGCACCAGGAGAGCTTGCGACGGGCCCCCCACCTCAACATCGCTCCGGAGAGCCTGCGCCACCTCCTCTTGCGTTCTCCGGGTATGCGGCTCCCCGGCTGGACTGGCCAGCCCAGCAAGGACTTCCCAGCCAAGGCTCAGCTGCGGTGGGTATTGCCTGGGGCGGCCACAAGTGGGGGGGTTGGAGGCACCTGGGCGTGCCCCAGTAGGGATGGAATCCTGGCCCTGCCTGGCCCAAGAGAGGGAACTCACCCCTCCCCTGGCGTTTTCCTTCCAGGCCAACCCTCTACGTGGGCAAATATGTGGCAGGGTTCTACGCAGTGACCTCGCTGGTACATGAGGGTGTGGCCCTTGTGGTGAGCATCCCCTCCACTCCACTTCAAGGGGGGGCACGCAGGGTACAGGGAGGGTGATCATGATCAGATGGGCTCTCAGGGACTTGCACAGTAGCCTGTGCCCTCTGCAGCCTCAGGGCGTCACTTTGGCCCCGATGAACGGACCCACCACAAAGGATGTGACCCTCCAGAAGTCTGGCGAGTTGGAGATCACCCCCAGCACGGACGTCCGGTACCCTCACGGCAGCGTCCTGACCCCCCATAGCCAGTGGCTGCTGATTGGTGAGTCCCCAGCCTTGTGGGCTTGTGGGAAGGAAGTCCGGGAGCCAGAGATGCTTCTATCATCTTTCCAGAACCTGCTTTTTCTCCCCACAAAGGCTCTCTTGCCTTTGGTCGGGGCAAGGGTTGTGCTTGGCCCTTTCCCTCCTGAAAATATTGCTTTTTTTCCCTGGCAGGGAGGATTTTGCCTGAACACTCTTCTTAGAGGCTCTCCAAGACCTGGACTTCCAGCCAGGCCAAGGGCTGTCCCTGCAGGGTGGCAGACCTAGGAGGGCCTTAAGGCCCAATGGTCAGGGGCATTTGGGTGAAGGCACCACCAAGAGATGCACGCGCTGAGGAGAGAAGAGGTGCTCAGGGTCTCGGCCTTTGCCCTGGCCCAGATCCACCATGGGTGCCAAAGGCCGTCTGCTTCTTCTCCTGCAGGGCACCACGAGCGGCCTCCCGTGGTCCACACCACGATGCTGAGAGCCTTTCCAGAGCCCCGGCAGAGGAGCCCCGAAGGCTCCCTGGCCCATAACCCCCTTTTCCAGGAGGTAGGTGGCAGTCGGGATCCAGTCCCTGGGAAGAGGGAATGGCCCACCTTTAGCTGGGAGATGAGCCACGGCCGCATCTGGACTTCTTTTCTTGAGGGACTGAAACGTTTCTCTGCTCATCCAAGCATCTTGGGTCAGCCAGAGTGAGGAAGCCTGCTTGGGTGAGCAGCGAAACATTTCGATATCTCAAGAAAAGAAGTCCAGTTGTGGCCATGGCTCATCTCCCTCATCAAGTCACCTGGATGACTGAGAATCTTCACAGGCATCTATTGCGCACATTTAACTCGAAAACTTGGGGGGGGGTTGTTTCTTTTTCTTTAACCGCTTTGGGGTCAACCCTTTAAAATGGCAAAGCCACCAACCTGAGTTTCACTCCCACTCACCTGGTCACCCAGAGGTCTGTCACCCATGAGAGAAATGGAAAAGGGACGCCGCCTTTGGGCTGCCTGCCTGCCTGCCCCACGTCACCCCACGGCTACATCCAGCCCCCTTTCTTGTCTTCCAGCTCCTGTCCCCTGGAAGGCTGGAAGCCCCCCCTCGGGAGAGCCAGTTCAGGAGGCCTCCGCGCTTGGTGACGGAGACGCTGCCGGTGGGGAAAGCTTACCAGGAGTTTGGCAGCTGGGAGCTGCTGGCTGCAGGAGCCGCCACCGTCTTTTGGGGTGGTGGGCTGCTTTTCTTGGCGCTCTGGGTGAGTGGATGCCCGCCCTCCCTTGTCCCTGGGTGCTCTTTGCGGCCAGAAGCCCCTTAACCCCAAGGCGGGAGAGGGCCTCCTTCTGTGCCCCAGGAGCAGTGGCCACCTCCCTGCTGTGTGCAACCTCAGCCTCCGTTCTGCTCCCATGGGGCTCCTGTTCAGCCATGAGAGCCAGAAACATGTTGTCTTTTGGAGAGTGCCTCCAAAGTCAGTTCCCACCCTTTTGTGGGTCGTGGCGGGATTGCATTGAAGGGTCACTGCTAAAGGCCTCTTCTCTTATATTCCTCTCTCCCCTGCCCCCCAAAACGAATCCAGCATCAGAACCGAAGGCAGCAACAGTTCCTGGCCCAGCAGGTGGAGGAGAAACTGCAGCTCCTGCAGCAAGAAGGGAGTGGGGGGGCTTCTCCTGGCCATGGGTCTAGAGGACCCCCACCCCAGGGTCCCAGGGAGTACCCTGGAGCAACACTCCTTGATCGGGGCCTGGAGCCTTCCCCTTCTGCCACATTGCCCAATGGAGAGAACGGCCAGGGCCCTCTTATGCCAAGGGGCACAGCTCCAGGTGGGTGGGAACACCTGTGCAGGTGAGGGTGGCAAGGGGGGGGGGCATTGGACACCCAAGCAGGGCCCGGCTTGGCAAGCGAGGGTGCAGGGGGGGGGGGGTGCCACCTGGCCGGGAAAGCATCGGGGCTCCTTCTCCTTCTCTCCACAGCAGGCCCCCCGGCAGAGACCGTCTGGGTGGGGAAGATCTCCTTCAGCCCCAAAGACATCCTGGGCCATGGCGCAGGCGGCACCGTCGTCTTCAGGTGAGCAGCACCCAGGGACTCCTCTGGGCTCTTCCTCGGCAGCTCCACACGTGGCCGGAGCTGACCCGCGTCACGTGGCTCTGTGGGATAGAAAAAGGACCCACATAAGATGGCATTTTCAAATGGCTCAAATCACTTGGGTCCCAGACCGGGAGCGATGCCTTTAGGAGTTGAAAAGGGAAGGCGCAAAAAAGCGGTGCCACCCTTTTGGGATGAAAGATCTCTCCATCAGCAAGAGGTTAAAAGGAAGGCGGGGGGCGGGGGGCGGGGGGGGAGAGGGGGAAGAGGGAGGCTGAATTGTACATCCTTGCAGGCTGTGGGATATGCCCTTGGGATGGAACGGAAGAAGAAGAAGGCTTGGGTGGAAATCAAGAGCGGCCCGTTGGGTGGTATCGGGGGGGTGAGGTTTCTTCTGGAAGAGCTCACGTGTTTCCTGAGGGCCCTGGACGTGAGGAACAGTCCACCTCCCTCTTCACCTTCCAGCTCCCTTGGGCGGTTTGCACGCCCAACCTTCTTTCTCCCTTCCATCTCCCAGGGAAGCCATCCTTTCCCCGGCTGTCTGGAATGGAAGGTCTGCCAGGGATGATCGGTGTGTGTGTGTGTGTGTGTGTGTGTGTGTGTGTGTGTGTGTGTGTGTGTGTGTGCAGCCAGAAGGGCCAAGGGAAGGGGCAGGCAGAAAGGAGTTGCACCTGGGTGGTCATACCTGAGCCCTCCTGGGGACACTGATGGTGGGCTCTCTCCTCCTCCTCCTCCTCCTCCTCCTCCTCCTCCTCCTCCTCCTCCAAACCCCACCCCCCCTCCAGGGGCCACTTTGAGGGGCGCCAGGTAGCCGTGAAGCGCCTGCTGCCCGAGTCTATCCACCTGGTGGATCGCGAGGTGCAGCTCCTGCGAGAGTCGGACGAACACCCTCACGTCTTGCGCTATTTCTGCACAGACACCGACAAGCAGTTCCACTACATTGCCACGGAGCTGTGTTCTGCCACTCTCCGGGAGGTGAGTGGGGTTTTGCTGTGGGAGCTGGTGTGGCTCCCCTTCCTGCCTCACCCCGAGCACAGCCTCTGGCCAACAGAGACCCCTAGAAGGCTGTGCCGTCCCTCTCAGGGCCTAAAGATGTGAAGAACATTTTTCCATTTAATAAGGCTATATTTTTGTCTTAAATTGTGAGATTAAAAATTGAGGGTCACCTTATACATGGAACTAAGCCGAGGAGAGAACTGCATGGGTGCAAAACTGTAATTTGGGGTTGGAAGGTGGGGGGTTATCTTATGCACGGGAGTGTCTTATCAATAGAAAGATACGGCAATGCTTCCCATTTTATGTTTGACTCCTGGCAGGCTTGCCAAAATGTCAGGCCCTCTCAAGTTCACCTCTTTCACCATGTATATATCATTGTTCCTTTTGCGGGAGAGCCCAAGTCAGCTTTCTTTTTATAATATCCATCCTGGGATAACTTGAGGGCGGTGGCATTTTAACTAAATAGCTAAGGCTATTTTTATTTTAAGTCTATTTTCTAGAAAGACTAATTCCAACCCACCCACCCCACCCCCCAAAAAGAAGAAGCCATGTGCTTGTGCTTCTTTTGAGCTCCTGAGAAAAGGCACGGGTTCTTCCCCCTGTCTCCCTCCAGTACATAGAGGGATCTGCGTTGGGATGGAAACATCTGGACCCCGTCTCCCTCCTGCATCAGACCATGTCCGGGCTGGCTCACTTGCACTCCCTGAGCATTGGTAAGGAGGAGTCCCCACCCCATATGGCTGGAGGGGATGTGGGGATGGGAACCGTCTCAAAAGTAAGGGCTGCCCCGACGGTTTGGTTGATGCGGTGTCACCTGGTTGTCCACCTGTCTTTGTCCCCTTCCAGTTCACCGCGACCTGAAACCCAGCAACATCCTGATCTCGGCCCCCAACCACCACGGGCAGGTCCGCGCCGTCATCTCTGACTTTGGCCTCTGCAAGAAACTGCACGGCGGCCGCCAGACCTTCAGCCTCCGCTCGGGCATTCCTGGCACCGAGGGATGGATTGCACCAGAGGTGCTGAGAGAGGACTCAAAGGAGAACCCCGTGAGTGCGCCTTCCTTGCCTGTGCCTCCTTGGGTCACTTGTGCATCCCTGGCTTCTGGGTTGCACAGACCCAAAGAGACACACCTGGCCATTGAACAAAATGGGCTGAGCTACCCTGACACACACACACACACACACACACACACACACACCAAAGACAAGTTTTCAAGCCCTCTGGACCAGTGGTGGTGAACCTTCATCACTCCAGATGTTTTGGACCACAACTCCCAGAATTCTAAGCCTGTATTGCCAGTGACAAAGGACTATGGGAGTTGTGGCCCAAAACATCTGGAGTGCCGAAGGTTTGCCACTGCTGCGAGTCTGGACTCTTCCTCAGGCTGAGCAGGGAGAGGGAGAGAAACGCTCCGGCTGGATCCAGCAGCCACACCATCATCTAAACTCAGGTTGTTCTCAGATGAAGCTGGCCCCTGGGAAGGAGAGCTGGGCGGTGTCTCAGTTCTGCCAGGTTTCAGTTCGGGAGAGTTAAAACCCTGCTGTCTTTCTCCACCTCTGTAGACCGAGGGCCGCCAGTCCTTCAACCACCTCCCCGTTGCCTTCCGACCCGGTGGCCACAGCCTCTTCTCTGTCCCGGGAGGGGTGGGCCTTTTGGACTTCTCTCTTTCTTCCTGCACCGCAAGCTCTGCAGGGCTGGGCAGCCTGGTGAAGAGTCCTGAGCCCGGGGGATCCCAGCCCTGGGGGGCGAGGGCAGTCTAAAGGTATTGCTCAGCCCTGGCGTTCGGACTCAGGGGGGAGGGGGGTTCCCTTCTCCAAGCCTGGAGGAGCTGGTGGTAGTGGCGGCCACCTGAGCAGGGGCAGACCCTCCCCACAGACACCCCCCTCCCCTCTCCTTCCCAGACGTGTGCGGTGGACATCTTCGCAGCCGGCTGTGTCTTCTACTACGTGCTGTCCGGCGGGGAGCATCCCTTTGGAGACGGCTTCCACCGCCAGGCCAATATCCTCACGGGCTCCTACCGGCTGGATCGGCTGCAACACGAGACGCAGGGTGAGGGCGAGCAGGGCCCCCCCCTAGTAGGAACAACAACCCCTCCCTCCCTCCTCCATCTCTCCACCGGTACCCCAGCCAAGCTCCTCCAGGGTGGAAGGCCCTTCCAAGCTCTCCTTTGCCTGCTGACCTCCACAATGGCCGGCTGAGCACCAGGTGTTCTCTGCATCACCACCTCCGGAGTAGGGATGGAGGGGCGGCGGCGGCGGCGGGGGGGGGGTAACCTGACCTCCTTTTGTCCTGGTGGTGGTGAATGGGGCTGGGGTGGGGAGGGGAGAGAGAGAGAGCGACTCTGGAAGGCAGGGCTCTCACCAGTCAGCACTTTGCCTCTCTGTTCACTCTGCAGGCAACGTCCTTGGGCGGGAGCTGATAGACGCCATGATCCACAGGGACCCCCGTGGGCGCCCTGCAGCCTCGCACGTCCTCCTGCACCCCTTCTTCTGGAGCCACGAGAAGCAGCTCCAGTTCTTCCTGGTGAGAGGCCTCCTTCTCCAGGCAGCAATCCAACAGGCGTAGTGGGAGGTGGATGCCCCGGGTCTTGTTCTGCCTGCCCTTCCCACACGGCGCCACTCTGCTGCCCGTAGGACGTCAGCGACCGCATTGAGAAGGAGCCGGCCGACAGGCCCTTGGTCAGCGCACTGGAAGCCGGAGGCCAAGAGGTGGTGAGAGGCGACTGGCGGGAACACATCTCCCTCCCACTGCAAACAGGTATCGCTTAAGGGGTGTGTGCCTGGGGTGGGGCTCCCCCTCCCTCCCTCCCAGCCCCACATGGAGCTAGCCTCGCCCACCAGGCACCCTCCGCCGGAGGCAAGGGGGGCCTCTCCAGGGAAGGAGGGTCAGCCCGGTGCTTTCCCCCTGCAGACCTCCGGCGGTTCCGGACCTACAAAGGCAGCTCCGTGCGGGACCTCCTGAGGGCCCTGAGGAACAAGGTAGGGTGGCTGCTCCCCACGGCCACCTCCCCGGCTCTCTCGGCCCTTCCCCCAGGCTCGGCCCTCCCTGGCTGGTCCTGCTGAACGCCTCCTCCCTGAAACGGAAACCCCAAAGACCGGGCAGCTCAAACCATGCCGGGGAGCTGCAGGGCTGGAGGAGCCATCGCACCCACGTGTGGTTGGTCAGGTCCCCTGCCTCCCTGGTTTGGCTCCCGTGGCAGCAGAAGAATGGCCCAATCGGTCCTTTGCTTTTCCCCTGGATGGTTTTGGAGGGCTGTGCTCACGCCGCCATGGGCAGATCCTTCCCCCTTCCCCTGCCCACTGCAGCCATGTCCTCATCGTGGCAAAAGTGGATCGGTGCCAGTGTGGGCAACCCAGCTGCAACAATACCCCCCCTCCCCAATAGTCTCCATCAGTGGGTGATGATGGCCAGAGAGCGGAGCCTCCAACGTCAGGGAGAAGGAGGTGGAGGGTCATCCCTGCCTGCTCTGGGGCCTGAAAGGAAAGATGGCCGGGCTTTTTCCTCTTTCCAGAAACATCACTACCACGAGCTGCCCGGCAGTGTCCAGGAGAGCCTCGGTGCCCTTCCGCAAGAGTTTGTCCAGTATTTCACCCGGCGCTTCCCCCGGCTGCTGCTCCACACGCACCGTGCCCTCCGCCCCTGTGCCACCGAGGGGCCCCTGCAGGCCTATTACTGCCCGAAGGCATGAGAGCTGCAAATTGGCCTGTTCCGGCTCTCAGCAAGGCTGGATGTGGGAAGGGACGGGGAAGGCCAATAGCCGGGGCCACACTTGATGCGGCTGGCCTCAGGGATGAGTTGGCTTTTCCCTTGGGCCAGTGGGGGCAGGTGGACCCGTCTCCACATAGGGTCCCTGGCACGCCAACAGAAGAGGGTGCCAAGTCCTTGTGCGTTGGGGCCCCGATCCAGCACACAGTCCCCTTTCAGGGAGACTCCGCCAGTTGGGTCCCTGTGAGCCAAGAAGGACCTTTGGGTCATGAGAGTGAAAAAGGCACCCCCTAGGAGCACCTGGTCAGCAGCTGCGGCCAGCCCTGCTCCTCTACCTTCTGCCCTTCAGGGAGGACAGCTTATCAGCCGGTCTCAAGCAGATCCTGCTGGCTCAAGATCCACCGGAGGGGTGGCTTTAGTTTAATTTTTTAAAGCGAATCTTGTAAATAAAAGATTTTTGTAAAAAAGGAAAACAAGAATTGCATCTGTGTGAAAAGCAAGGCACTGTCGCGCTGCATTTTTATACCCAGTATGCCAACATAATGCACGCGCATAGATGTTTACACAGGACAGTTGCCTTGTATCCGTGGCTGCACTTCCTTGTCTCCCCAGGGGATTGTGATGGCCCAGGAAACACCTCCCCTCCCAGCGATAGAGCCTCAAGGGCAGAGGCAAAGGAATGGGGAAAACAGCTGGTGTTGGCCCCAAAGAGGGAGGAAAGGCTGGGGGTCGGGAACACACCCTTCTTTGGCCAGAGAGCTTTCTAGGGGACGCTGCAGGGGAGATGTTGTGGATTTCTCTTCCTTTCCCCATGCTCTCTACCACCACTACCACCAGCAGATCTGCTGGCTTTGAGGGCGGCACCCCTGCCCATTTGGGGGGGGGGGTCCAGCTGCAAAGGCCTCTCCCTTCCATGGCACAAGAGGCTCCTACTAGGCATGTCCAAACTTCGGTCCTCCTGATGTTTTGGACCACAACTCCCAGAATCCCAAGCTTAGATTGCCAATGGCAAAGGACTGTGGGAGTTGCAGTCCAAAACATCTGGAGGGCTGAAGTTTGGACATGCCTGGATTTAGGCAGATCCTCAGTGCTCCCCCTGCGGTGACAAACAGAAGCCAGATTCCTGTTGCTTCTTTTTTATGCAATCAAAGACTGGCGTCATATCAGCCAAATTTTAAGTTAGTTCACACCAAGCAGATTTAAAATTAGGTGCAACACAGACCCGTCTGTTCTTAGTTGTGCAAAAAAAAAATATGCACCTGGAAAAAATGAAATAACCTGAAGCCATCAAGAACAGGCGAAGAGCTCAGAAAGGAGCAGGTAATACATGTCACCTGCCACTTCTCGCTTTGAATTTGATGGAAGGCTGGCCGCTGGAGAAATGGTCCGAAAGGGGTTTGTGTCAGCTTGAACACCCACTCCCACCCTGGGAGAGAAAGACAGAAGCAGGTGGAAAGAGTGCAGGACCTCTGTGTCCATGCAGTTTGCAGAGAATCCTCTTTATTCACCAAGGAAGTAACGTACAAAAAAAGTTTAATTTGACACAGATGAGATTCAACATTAAAAGTGTGCTATCTCGGGGAACAAACAGGTGAGCACCAGAACAGGCTCAGGGACTGGAGGAGGAAGAAGAAGAAGGGGAGGGAGAGGAGGAGCGCACCCGTCCCTGGAAGGACCCCAGAGTGGCTGGTGGCACGGACCACGCCCTGAGGAAGCTCTCCTGTGGCCAGAACCCAGGAAGCCTGGGTGGGGCGGTGGGGGACAGAGGACAGTGAGGGGGAAAAGAAAGGAGGAAACTTTGCCTCCATGACAAGCAGGCGAAAAAAAATAATAATAAATCCTGTAGTCTCAAAATAAAACAAAACACCAGCAGCCACAGTCCTTGTTGAGCCTTCGGGGCCTCTGGCGCTCCGTCTGCCCACCGGACGCTGCCTCCCCGGCCCTCCCTCTGCTAGGACGTGGCCACGCCGGGGGTGGGCAGCAATGTCCCAGCGACCTGCTCATTCTGGCCTGGGTGGGGGGAGGCTGCCCGTTCTGGCCCAGGAGGGAGGAAAGGGGTGCGGGTCCTTCTAGGCCGGGGGCTTCACACAGGCGGCAGCGCCCGACTTGGAGCTGAGCAGCTTCTCGGCCATGGTGCGGGCGTAGCGGAGGCGGCTGGCCAGCTCCTTGCAGCAGCCAAACTCCTCGATGAGGGAGAGCTTGTAGGTGTGGAACTCCCGCTTCTCATTGATGTAGGTGACGGCCGACATCAGGGGGCAGAGGATGAGCTTGGTGTGGTCCTGCGGGAGGGGAGGAGGAGGATGAAGAGGCTGGAGGGGGCTGCCACCCTTGCTCCCTGCCTCCTCCTCTGGGGCAGACACCTGACTCTGTGAGTTCTGGGCCTTGGATCGTGTCCTTCTGTTCTTACCCATTCGTTTGACGGGGGCCCAAAACTATACCGGTGGAAGGAACATCAAAGCCCCCCTCCCCCAGTCCAGGCCCTGAAGGGGAAGGAACACCCCTCCTCCCCTCAAGCACCCTTGACCGATTGCTCCAACTCTTCCACCAAA